>BGNK01001717.1:97762-132267 GCA_003297005.1 Symbiodinium sp. clade A Y106 | reverse complement strand
GAGTTGTTGCGCACCGTGAAGCCCAGCTTGACGGATTCCGGGTCGATGAAGTCCATGCCGCTAGTGAGCGGGATGCGGCACACGCGGCTCGTGGTCGGCGTGAAGACGCTCAGCGAGCTGGGATAGTACTGGATGTCTTTGCGCGACTGCACGTAATTGACGTTGCTCGACTGGAGCTTGTAGTCGAGGCTCTGAACCAGCTCGTCGTTCACGGCAGCAGTCACCTGCTCCATGGTTTACTCTACCGAAAGATTCACGCGGCCTCCGGCTCGCTCGCGCTGCGAAGCGCCTCGAAGGACGGGGGCGGTGCCGCGCGCGATTGGCGCTGCACTCGAGGCCCGCGGGAGGAGTCGCTGCCCGAGGACTGCGCCAAATGAGCGGGGTTCAGGCCTGTGGGGAAACGTGTGGGCCTCGCGGGACGAGCCTGCACCCTCGGGGCCGGCTGGGCCCGCGGCTCGGACTCGCTTTCCGTGTCACAATGCGGTAGACCTGCGGCCGCGGGCGCTGTTCCCGTAGCTTAAAATTCTGCTCTGCCCCGAACTCCTGCATGCCGTTCAGGGTCTGGATGTCTGGGGCCGAGCTGGGCCTGGAAGCATCCGTGTCGGTGCCGCCTCCGCCGCCCCAGCCCAGGAGGTGCTCCGCCGCCACCATCCCTCCGTGGAGCGCCCACGCAGTGCCCACAAGCGCCGCCGCGCCGCCCGCCACAGCCAAGCCTCCCGCTGCTGCTCCGATGCCGGCAGCGGTGCCCAACGCCGCCTCGCCGAACAGGGCCAAGGCTCCAGGCCCCTCCGCTGCGGCTGCGGCTTCTGCAGNAGGGTCCACGGCCCCAAAGTCCGATTCGCTGTCCAGGTCGAAAGGCCTGGGCCGCAAGAAGTCCCGGCGGGGAAACGGTACGCCGTCGTACCCTTCATTTGCATCGTCGTACCCCGCTGCAGGGTCCACCGTTGCGGGCTCGCTGCTCTGGGGATAGTCATCCAGCCAGAAATGCGAGGAAGTCAGTATGCTGGCGTTGCGGTTCGGGAGATTGATGGGCAAGGGCTCGCCCTCGGCGATGTAGCCCAGGACCTGTGAGTAGGACGGCCGCACGCGGAAACCGTGTGCGCGTCGCTCCTCCATCTCTTTGTTAGAAGCTGACATGCAGCGGGCGCCAGTCGCCCTTCTTGTCCTGGCCATAGTAGCCCATCTTGTGTGCCTTCTGGACGCTCTCCGAATTGGCAACGGGGTCCCATTTCAGGGACAGTTCCCCCGATGCGCCGTTCAACATATGCCAAAAACTCGCACACTCCCACAGCGATTCGCTCCTGCTAAGAAGTTGAACCCCTCAACCCAAAACCCTACACTTAGACCCTAATCCATAAACCTCAAAACAGAGAGAGCCGGGGCCAAGACCCCAAAACCACGAATGGTGTAGAGTTTAGAATGTAAGTTTTAGAAAGAAGGCGCGCAAATTGGATGCTGCTGCCTGTGCGGGGATACTGCCAAAGCCAAGGGGTACACCTCCGGAAAGCCTGAAGAAGCCCCGGGCCCCAAACTTCAAGACCCACAAGACACCTCCTGACCAGGAAATCACACGCCAGGAGAGATCGAGTGCCTGACTTTGGTGAAGCTGCAAGCATCGCAGAAGCAGGCAGCTTCCTTCGCCAGGTTGTAGGGACCTTGTCTTGATGAGGCTCGGGTTTCATCTTCGCCGCTTAGGGTCCACAGGCTGTTGTAAGGTTGTTGTGGGATTTAGAGTATGGGTGTTGCTCTCAACCTGTATAGAGGTTCCTTGAAGAAACCAGGTAGTCTGACTGCGGGCGAGGCACCACGCGTCGCCTAAACTTTGATGTTGGCAACTGCGCAAACAGTTCTCCTGCAGACCACAATACAATAATTAATGCACACAAGTATACAGAGACACCCCCAACCACTCCCCCTGAACCCTTGTGCTCTCGCAAGGATTCCGGTAAGGATTCCTTGTCTGAGTCTAGTTCGGAACAAGGAGAAGCCCCAAAGCCCGCAATGGGGGCCCAGGCAATGAGCTGTTCAGATCGCAAGCGGTTGTTCGTCTCAGTTACCAGGCTTAGCTGTCGAGAAGTTTCCGGTTAAGCTTGGGCTTGAAACTTCAGTGATTCAGCGAAGCGGCTCACGGACAACCCCACTTTCCACCACTGGCCTTGGCAACGACATGCCGAGCTACCAGGGAGCATCATCTCCGTCCCATGGAACGGGCTGAAGTAAATCCAGTGGGAACCAAGCCACTCAAAACCTGCACTCTCCTGTAAGAAGAACCTAAGCCTCAAACCCTACGCTTAAGTCGTTCTCTTCCTAGCTTGTCCTGCGAGTTCCTGAAATATCTAAAAAAAAGACAGGGGAAGTCAGGAATCAGGCCACCCGCCCCAGCATCGGAATTGGAAATTGACCACAAAGAATTTCTAATAATGTGCAAGTAAACTAGGAGAGAAGAAACACACAGAAGAAGAAGACATGTCAGAAAGAAGCCCTCTAGAGAGGGGAGTGCCTGTGGGGAGGCTGAACAGGGGCGGTGGCGGGGGCCAAGGCAATTGATTTCTTTCCTGGGTAGAGATTAGACAAACGGTAGGACAAGCCAGAAAAGGTCAGTACAACGTCAAGAAACATGTTTGAAAAAGTCAGAAAACGGCAGCTCAGAGCAAACATCATAAACACCGTTTAGTAGCAGACATCTTTGGAAGTGTTGGTTGACTTTGTTCCGGCTTCTTCTAATTCTGGCCCGCAGCCCTTCTGAACGCGTCTGACTGTCTTCTAATTTTCTCTTGATCCGAACAAGCCATAAAAAGTACCCTCCTTTAGTTTTTATGTAGTTGTAGTAGTAATCATACTGTGCCTGAAGCCGACAGCACCAAAAGACTCCACCTGTGGAGTTCTCCTCCCAGATGCACCGAGCTGCTCCAAGCGTCAAGGACGTCAGAGGGGATCGTGCCCGCCTCGATGTAGTTTGGGATTTGGGGTATGAAATGGGGCCTTAATAATTATAATATGGTTTTGGGCCCCATTATACTATAATTCGCCTCGGCCCCGGCCGAAGCGGTCAGAGGTTCCTATACGGATTCCCTCTATTCCCCACCTCTCAATCCCCTCTCTCAAACCGGACTGGACTGCTTCACCCCTTTCCCCCCCACCCCCCCCTGCCCTTCGTTCCCCCCTCCAATAATGTCAACTTCTCTTGCTGACCCTCCCATGCCATGGCATGCGAGCTTCGGGTTGAAGGTTTAAGCTTTAAGGTTTGGGGTTTAAAGTTTCGGGTTTCAGGCCTATGGGCCTTGGTAGGCTGTCGGGTTGCTGCTTTCCGAAACAATGCACCACAGCCGGGCCGAGGCGGACGACGCGAAGCGTTTAAAATTATAATAAGGAGCGCCCAAAACAGTATTGGTAATTATTTAAGCCCCTATATTACGGAGTTTAACTTTCGATATGTGTCTTACGAAGTTCGACGGTTCACTGCCCTTTGATGGTCATTTACATAACGAAGGGAACAACAGTAAATTCGCCTCGCCCCCGGCCGAAGCTGTCAGAGGCTCCCTGTTTCTCCTCCTCTTACTGCAATGTTCCCAACGACCAGGTGTGGCACCATCCCCGCACCCACCCTCCTGCCTGTGGACTATGCATCAAACACAGTTCCTCCCGCTCCCGCCACACCCCACCCCACTTCCCCACCGCCGACGTGTGGTGGCCGAGGTGGACGGCGAAGCATTTACAATTGCGACTTTCTGCAGCCTCTGCAGGGGGCTGAGATGGTTCATGGGGCCGTGCGCTGAATTCAGCAAAGGCTTCACAGTTTCGGGCTCTATTACGGCTTGATTGTTTAGCCCATGGTCCTGATATTACTGTACTACAACTCACCCCAAACCCTGTTCTGGTTGTTAGGCAGGGCTCTCTACCCTAAACCCTAAACCCTAAAACCCCATTCGAGTTATTAACTTTTTCTAGAACCGTGGGCTCTTCCGGCCCAGACTTAGACGCGAAAGTGCGGCATCGAGCTTTCGAGCTTAGGGACTTTTTGGGCTTATGGCTTACCTTAACCCTACCCTTTTTAAGGACTTATGTAAAGAAATCATATTAGGGAACCCTGAAAAGGTAGGTTATTTGGGGTCCAGGTACGGGGGCTTATAGGATTTAGGGCTTAGGTTGAGGGTGCGAGTAGAGCTTGGGGTTCGGGGTCTAGGCTTTAGTGGTTCAGGGGTTTATATCTTCAGACAGGCCTAGGTCGAGCCTTTCATTCAACAAGCAACTGTCAACGCACCAGAAAGCAACAGTTGCAACAGAATCATAACGTTCTGCATCGTCATCATCATCATCATCACCGTGATCGTCATCCATATGATCGCATGATCATCGCGAAAAGAAGCAGCATCGTGTAATCCCGAAATGCGATGCATCTAGGCAGATGCCCGGCCCGTGGCAAAATCCTATCCCCACACACCACTTGGCACATTCAAATCAAGGCCCCGGCCATCACAGGCAGCATCAGCGGCGCGAGGCCGTATCGGACGAAGAACGCGCCTGGGCGTAAACGGCACCAGGTCATAAAACGGAAGCTACCCATAAACCACTAAACTCCCGTAAAAAAATATCTTTCGGCCCCTCCCTCAACCAACTCCTATATAGGCCTAACACATCCAAGTGCATAAACCACTAAGCTCCCCAAACCCACCCCAAAGCCCGAACCGAAACACCAAACGTTTGGGTTCCGCAGATCTGGGTAGCTGACCCTCGATGGTGCTTTCCGTGCAGGACTCTTGCCTCAGCATCCAAAGGACCCGGATAAGGTTTCAGGGTATGCGGGTGGTTGGATTTAGGATTTAGGGTTTGGGGGCTGGAGCCTCAGGGTTTAGGATTTAGGGTTCAGTTTAATAGGGCCACGGTAGGGTGCAGGGCTTGAGGCGGATCCAGGATGCTTCGGTTAAGGATGTAAAGAATTGAGGACCAGGCTTTGGGCTAGATGCATTAGGGTAATATCAGGGCCTTAATCATTAGAATAGGGTTTTGGGGCTTTCCTTCAAAGGGGTCTATACAGGCTAGAAGGGCTACTATAAGGGCTATTATAAGGGATTGAGTATAGGGGCCACACTAATTAGAATAGGGCTTTGGGGCCCATTCTACTCTAACTATAATAAGGAACCCCCACAATAGTATTGGTAATTATTTAGGCCCCAATACTATAATACTATATAGGGGCTTAAGACTGAGGGAGGGAAAGTTAGGGCTGAGGCTGCAAACCTGATGGGTTTTAGGGTTTAGGATTTCGGTTTGGAGACTTAGTGGGCTTGGGGTTCAGATGGGTTAGGTTTTATTTTAAGCATCTGTTTCCCCAGCAGACTGAGTCTCTAGAAGGAATCCTTATCTTGAAGGCAGGGTTTAGGGTTTAGGGTCGAGGGTAAGTTAAGGGTTTGACGGGGCGGTTGTTGCAAAATGAAACGACCGAAGGTGTTGCAGACACCATGAACCCATAACGCAAAGAGCCCACCCCTAAAACCACCATCCAGCGGAAAATAACAACTTGTGAAATCTGTACCCTCGTCGTGTTATCTTGTTCCATTTACGTACTTCTCGTGTCAACCCGGCTGAGCCACGCGAGCGCAAAGGTACCACAGGGCGCTTCCGCATCTGTGGGGAAGAAGTTTGTCTCGTCCTCTCAGAGGCTGTAGGTTTCAACGTGCGTCTTCGAGATTTAGAGTTCTTTGTGTTAGGACTTTAGGATTTGGTGTTGACATTGAGCTGTGAGAAGTGCTGCCGGCTCGCAAATGCTGGGTGTAGTGCAGGTGAGCATCAGGTTCAGGGCTAGGGCGGCTAGCTCCTTATATAATGGGCCTCCCTCTTTCGGAATAGGGTTTGGGGGCATATTATGCTATAGTTGCAACGAAGAGGTCAAGGGAATCGCATTACTTATGATTTAGGCTTCCATGTACGTAATTAACCATTGGATCTTCAGAAAATTCGAGCCCCCGAGGCAACACTCAAGCAGATTCACCCCAGTAGGACTTAAGGTTTGGGGTTTGGGGATTCAGGGTTTAGGGTTCAGGGTTTAGTGGTTTAGGGTTTAGGGATTAAGGGTTTAGGGTTCAGGGTTTAGGGGTTTAGGGGTTTAGGGTAGGACACAGGGTTTAGGGTTTCGAGCTGAAGGTTTGAGGCTCAGGGGCTGTTCCGCAACTGCCACAGACTTCTTTTCTCCTGCGCCTTCCTCCGAAACCCTAAACCCGAAACCCTAAACCCGAAACCCTAAACCCGAAACCCTAAACCCGAAACCCGAAACCCTCAGCCCTAATTCAAGACACTTCCTGGACTGGCAGGGTTGGTGGAAGATGCGGGGCTTCGGAGAGTCAGCTGCAGAGTTGCCGGAAGGTTAGCTTGGGCTGTAAATACAAAACCCTAGTAAAATACTCTAAAATAAGAGGATCCTCATTATAAGGACCCCCAAATAAGGTACCCCCTATTTTCGGAAACCCCCATGTAGGAAAACTACTATAATGGCTACTATTTTGCTGCAGGCATACCCCTGAATAATCATCTACCTATCCATGGTTCAGGGGCGGCTTCGGTTCTAGAGACACCGAATGAAGGGGCGATCTGCCAGAGCCCTCAGAGCTCGCTTCCGCTAGGCGGAACAGGCGCCGGAAACCCTCAAGGTTAAATCCTGAATCCTTACAAACCATATGGGACCATAATTTTGACAACCACCGATATTCCTCAAGGTTGGCCCGTATTCAGGGCCCCGGTATTGACTGAAGAACCAAACCCCTAGAAAGCGTCTGCGACTGAGAAAGGAAGCGGTCCGTGTAGATGACGCACCTGACACCTGCATCTCACTGTGCTGCTTGAGACACAGAAAGTTTTGGGTTTAGGGGGTTGGCCATATTGCCCTTCGGCCCCGGGGATTCCAGACTCATGGATCTGGGACAGATCGCAGGGGGGTTCGACTCTTAAAGCCAGGAGAGACCTGCTACTCGAGATTCAGCCGTCCTCCTAACAACCCTACATCCCAAGCAAGAAACCCTAGAACCCTACAGAGTCAAACCAGCGGCAGTCTTGCATTTGTTCGTACACCCCGGCTTGCTGAGTCCGCCGGTCCTCCAAAGATACTGCCACAGGCCTTGATGCCTCGAATTCGTCTAACTTCCATGCCCAGGCACCCTGAGACAATGCTAGCAGTGCCGGGAACAAGAAGTAAGATGGCTTTGGCTTTGGCAAACATCATCGGACGAGAAGCTCGCCCGTCCCGCAGTGCGAAGTCTCAAGCCTTGACCCAAACTGTGTCACAGAGCAGCCTGCATTGGTCGTCTTTTTGTGAGATACCTTCCGCCTAGTTTCAGCTTGCCTAGGATGTATCACAAAGCCCAGCCCTGCACGCACCCTCCCCGTATAGGATGAACTCTGAGCCAACGCCTGAAGCCCTGAAGCCTCATAAGCCGTAGTCCCCAAACCCCCTAATTAAAGCCTACACCCTAAACCTCTAAACCCCTAAACCGCCTAAACCCCTGAATCCCTAAATCTTAAACGCCTAGATCCGAAAGACACATCTCCAAAAACCCCAAAACCCCGAAAGACTAGAACCCCCACATCTCCAACAAAAGACCCCCCCACACACTCTCTAGATACTGTTATGGGGTATACTTTAGCAAATCATAACAACGATTCCTAATATAGAAACCCTACAAGTTCTGATTCCCAAACCCTACACGTTATGATTCCTAACGTAGAAACCCTAAATGTTATGACTCCTAATGTAGAAACTCTAAATGTTATGATTCCTAGTATAGAAACCCTAAATGGCATGATTCCTAGTATAGAAACCCTAAATGTTCTGACTCCTAATATAGAAACCCTAAATGCCCAAACCCGCTCCAGCAAGCAAAGGCCATGCGAAAGTGCCGGGCCTCCGGAGCAGTTGCTGTGCTTCTCCAAGGTAAAGGCGAAGCCTGGGTGAAATACACACACATTTTAAATATAGATATAGACGAAAAATATACATAATATACGTATATAGACATATACATACATATATATATACTATACACCCATACGCTTATATACAAATGTGTATATACACACACATATATATATATATATCTGTGTGTGTGTATATAGGTCTCTATAGGGTTTTGAGTTTAGGGTTTAGGTTTTCGAATCCAGAATGTCGGGCGTAGGGTTCAGGGTTTCTATGTTTACGGTTATATGAGGTTCGGGGTTATGCTGGTTGAGAGCTATGTCGGGACCTTGCATTAAAAGAGAGTTATGTCTCAACTGAACTACAAGGAAGGTAGCATTAGAGAGCCCCTAAAGAAGATAAATCCATGGGGACTATAACGGTATACTAGTCCCCATTGGTGTAAAGGCTTTGTCAGTCGATGCTGCAAATGTTCTAGCGTGCAAATGGAGCCAGTGATGTGGGTGCCCTCACAATTAGGGTAGGGTTTGGGGGTCGGTTCTACTACATTTATGCTACGGAATGTTGAGGCATAACACTACTGTTTATTCAGGCCTCTGTAGCAACCATACCAACCTCTTGGAGTCACCAGGCGGGAAGAATCGGCATGCTCTGCAACATACTTCGTGGGCGCAGAGTGTGCCCAGAGTTGTCGTTGATAACAGGCCCCGTTCACCCCTGAAACCCTGTTCGCCACCAATCTAGGGACCAGAACAAGTAGTAACCGCACATTTCTAGTCTTGGCAGGTGTATCGTCTAGAAGCTCACAATGCGGGGCAACTATATTCAGGCCCCAAGATTAAAAATCCCACAAGAACTACCAAACTTGCCATAGTTTTTCTTTTGGTCAAAGCCCCGGAAAGAGTGAGTGTTCTCGGGGCCCATTATCATGTTGCCAGGTCTCTGTCTTGCTGCTTAAACCTTGAAGCGCCAAACCCTAACCCAAAAACCCCGTAGAAACACTTGCAAAACCCTGTCAGAACCCAACAAACCTGCCCTAAACTTCTGCTTCTTCGTCGCCCTCGGCCGTCAGCGTCTCGTTCGCGCAGGCCTGCATGGGGCTTCGGTCTTCAAGGCGTCTAGTGTTTCTTTGGTCTTTTTGTTGAGGGCCTTTGAGGGTTTATGGTTGATGGTTTAGGTTCCTGGGTTAGGGTTGAGGGTTTCCGGCTGAGGGTTTAGGGTTCAGAGTTTAGGGTTGAGGGTTTATGTGGGGCTGCTGATATAGTACCGTAGAATCCCTAAACCCTAAATCATCGTAGAATTATGCTAAGGAGCTCTATGGTAAGGAAAAGCCTTGGTCACCATTCAAGCCAGTACTCCAAAACCCTACATTGCCCGTATGCAGAACACTTCTAGGACTCCCTAAACCCCAAACCCTACTTCTTGGAATCTGTTTGCTTAGGGTGCAATTTCTACTTCTTTGTCGTCGCTGTTTGCCTTCTAAAGTTCCCGTTTTCGGCGTTGAACCCCAGACCCTGAACCCTGAACCCCAGACCCTAAATCCTTAAAAGGGAACCCTATGGTAGGCTTTGGCTTCAAGGTCTGAGGCCTTGCATGTGTACGCAGGGCTTCAGGGTTTCAGGGCTTTTTCAGGGCTTTGAGGTTTGGAGGGCTCCAATATGCTAAGGAGTTTTATAATATGGGAGTTTCCGAAAATTAGGGGACCTTATTTGGGGGTCCTTATAATAAGAATCCCACTATTTAGGGTACTCTATTAGGGTCCCCTATTTTCGGAAACCCCCATATAGGGTTCCCTTTGAAGGGCCCTATAAAAGGGTACCCTTTAAGGGTTTGTAACAGGGTTCTATAATAAGGCTCCTTTGAAATAGGGTTTCTTTATAAGAGGTGTTGGGGCCAGGGCTGAGGCGGGATCGCTCATGAGTTTTAGGATCTAGGGGTTTTTCGGGCTCAGTGTGAAAAGGCTGAGGGTCGGAGAGCTGAGGGCCACTTGGGTGGTTGTCAAAATTATGGTCCCTGTCTGGGTCCCTATTATGACACGGCACCTATTATTTAGGGTACCCAAAAAGGGACCTTAATTTTGACAACTACCTACTTGAAGATAGTGATCTGGGCGTGTGGCTCGCACTTGGGATTTGCGGCGGTCGGGGGTGCAAGCTACGGGGTCTGCTCCAAGGTATGACCCCTTGTGATTCTCGCGTGCTCCCGACTACTCTTCAGGATGCTTGAAACGGAACAAGCCCAAACGTGGTAACGTGCTTCTGTGTCGTCACCATGTTCCTGGATCGCATGCTTTTTTCCCTAAACCCTAAACCCTGAACCCTAAACCCTAAACCCTAAACCGCGTTGAGCTTCGGCTGGGTGGGGCTCTTGAGCTCATGTCTCCCGGTCTTACCGTGCTTTCTGCCGGCGCACGACCGTCTGCCATAAGCCCTTGCATGGATTTTCCCCTAAACACTGCTAAACCATTAAAAAAAGGTTCTAAAGACCTTTCTGTGCGGCCTCAACGGCGGAAGTGCCGTTCACATCCAGGCACGTAGATGTCGAGGTCCATGCCGAAATGTCTCGGCTCTTTTCGGTTGCACAGTGGTCTACGGCCTTTAAATCGAGTTCGGGTGCAAGGGGTAGGATGTAGCTTGTTGGGACTATGCCCGAGCTCGCCGAAGCAAAACACGTGTTTCTTTGGAGGACCATGGTCTCTTCCCGTGTCTGCTACATGCGGGATCTGGGCTAGCACGGCAATTGCTAACTGTCGGGGTTTCTGGTGTCTACAAGTACAGGCTTTGGAAACCGACTGACATCTCGGGCATCTGAGAACAGGACGCATTACCGGTACGATACAATGTGAAGAGAGATCGAAATCTCACGAAAGCCACCAATCCCCCATCGAACGTGGCACTCCTCCATTGTACCAAAGTCTGGTCAGGATCGCTAAGGGCTGCTGGACGTGAAGTCCCATGTACTACAGGGTACAGAGGCCTGAAGTATATGCTTGCATTAATGTCAATCCTGAGGAAGAGTGTTCGTGATTCCGACCTCTATAGCCGGCCTTAGGACTTAGGTTGAGGTGGCTCCTCGGACCCGAACTCTGCAGGGTCCAAAGAGAGACTGATGCGCGCCTTGATGCAAAGACTGGCGACTTGTTGGACTCTGTTAAAAGAACCCTAAAGCCAAAACCCTTAACCCATAAACCCATAAGCTCCTAAACCCTAAACACATAAAGCCTAGACCCTGAAAGACCCAGCCTCGAAATGTCCCCTTGAGAGCTGACGGTTTCCGGGTTCATGGAGGTTCGGGCTCTGATTCTGATGCAAGAAACCTCATAGTGAGTTTAGGGTACATTATCGCATAATTGTGGCGAGGCTACAACTTCACAGGGTTGCCGGCATGATTCGTAATCCCGTTCCTTCCAACCCACCTGGTAGCGGCTTGATCATTTTGGATTCGTGGAGGTGCTTGGTTTAGGGCTTAGGGTTTAGGACCCACAACAACTTCCGGCAACTAGTGACTTACCCTACGGCAGCCACAGCAGCGACGAATCATGAACGCGTTGAGCCATAAACAACCCTAAACCTCCTAACTGCTCAATAGACATCAAAAGCCCAGGGGCGGCATTCATCGCAGTTGATGGACACGAACTCCTGCAGCAGGTGACCATATACTGGCGAGAGATTAAAGCCAAGGCGTTGGAGTTAGGATTTAGGGCCAGGTTTGGGTTTAAAGTTTCCGATATTGAGCTTTGGGTTTTCGGGCTTCCCGGACTTCGGAGAAGATATACATGCATACGTAGATACATACATAAACACGTACATACCTACGGGCATAGAGGCATGCATACATGCATTCATGCATGCATGCTTACTTTCCTACCTACGTACTTACTTAGCTTGTAGATGCCTATAAACATGTTTGTACATATATATGTATATATATATAGAGAGAGAGAGAGTGAGAGAGATGGGGAGAGTTGGCCTGGTGCAAACAGCTAGTAAGCGTAAGTCGTTGAAAGCTCCACCGCATCTGGACATGCTACCTGGCAGCGCGGGGCTTTTGGGGCTTTTAGGGCTGGTCCTATGCCATGTTTGTGGCTTTCCTCAAAACCTCAACCCTAAAACGTCCTCAACCCCCCAATACATAAACCCTAAACCCTCTATTGCACCCCTTAGCGTGTCTTCTGTAGCCCGCAAAAAGGGACCGAGTGGAACAGTCCTCATCCGCGGACGACGACCCCTTAGTTCGGCTGACGCGAGCCCGGGCGACTGGAGAGCTTTCGTGCTTCCGAGCATCGAGTATATAGTCTATAGTATAGAGCATGTAGCATGTAGTGTAAAAGACTATGTCTTTATGTAAAGAATAGTATACAGCATGTGGTACATAGTGTGTTGTATCTAGTATTGGGTTTTTACTATATGGCACGATACAGACGTATATGGGTCAAGAGAAAGTAGATGGCATGTGGTTCATGGTCCATGGCCGTATATATATATATATATATATATATATACATAAGCATGTACATATAGGGTATGGATTATATTACTAGTATCCCCATAATAAAACCCAATATATACACTCACCAATATTCAGAAGGAGGCCTATCTACACTCACCAACACGGTAATATAAACCCTACTTCATATACAAAAACACATATACAACATGTAATTACGTACACACCTATAGCTGGGTACGCACATGAAATTCACATACACACATATATATATATATGTATATATATGTATATATATGTATATATATATGTATATATATGTATATATATGTATAAACATATATATGAATATTTATATATATATATATGTATATATATATATATATATATATATATATACGTGTGTGTGTATGTGTGTATGTATGGAGGAAGAGGGAGAGAGAAAGAGAGAGAGCGTGAGTGTTTGTACAATTGCAAACATCTGAGAGAGAGAGAGTGTGTGTATATATATGTATATATCTACGGTAAAGAAAGTACATAATATATGCAAAACCTATAGTACATATTGTGCATGCAGTACACTATAGTGCATACAGTACACAGGAGGATACAGAGTGCATACAGTTTTTGTACATTTATACACATATGTAGTACCAATGGTGTCTACAGTATATACAATGTAGATACATAGTAGAAATAGTATATACATTGCATACAGTATGTGCAGCATATACCTTACACACACTAGATATAGCATACATGGTATATGTAGTGTATATAATGTATATGTACACTGTATATACTACATACAATACATCTAGTACAATTAGTGTGTGTACATATTATGTACATAGGATGTTTATGTATACATGTATCTATGTATGTATACATATACATATACATAAATACACACATACATTAAGCACATGTTTATATATAGTGTACATCTAAGATGAATGTAGTATATACTACATGTAACATGTGCACTATATACCGCATACGCAGCTTATTTCGCATATATAGTACATATAGCATGTATAGTGTTTATAGACTATGATGCATGTATAGACTATGATGCATGTATGTATGTATGTATGTATGCATGTATATATAAATACAGTATACACAGTATACACGGTATATACCCGAGAGAGCGCTTTTATGATGTGTGATGAGCCAGAATCGCCAAATGCGGGGGCTTGTCTAACGTATGATGAACCGAAATCGCCAAATGAGGCTGTTGCTGTTGCTGCTATTACTGCTGCTGTGTTGTTGTTGGCGTTGTCGCTGGGGTGCTGTTGGTTTGTTGCCGCGGGACACGCGCCGTGGCCCGCGGCCTGCGGGCCGCGGAAGCCGCCGTGGATTAGCCCATTATGTACAGTGCAGGTAATACTATTTGTGCGGTGTATATATGCCCGTAGTATAGACGGTATATAACGTAGATTAGGTGTATAAATACACACACATTTACAGAGAGGGAGAGAGAAAGAGAATGCATATTCCTTGGTGTAATTTATGGCTATGGCTTCTGGGTTTCGGCAGGTGATTGGAGCATTGGCTTGGGGCCTCGAGCGCGGTTGATGGTCCAGCACCGGAGATTTCGGACCACAGTAAATACATATACATATATATATATACACATACATATATATATATATATATAGACATAATTAGATATAGTGTGTATATATATATATATATATGCATATTTATTTATTTGTACTATGTCTATGTCTATGGTATATGCTTTATATTGTGCGTACATTTACATGTGTATATATATATATATACATACACTATGAGTTAATAACATATATGTACACATATGTGTCCACATGTACGAAGACTTGCAGGTGGGTTTGTGCAGTGGCGATGTCCGGGATAATGAGCCGCAGGGTTGCGACGAGCTTCAGGCTAAGTGCAAAACCTGGGCGATGATTACGACGACCACGGTAGTTACTAAGATGATGGACACTGAAACCCCAATTCGAGCTCTGAAACTCCAGTACCTGCGCACTAGTTTCAAAAGGAATGCGCAGGTTCACTGAGCCTAACTACTCCAACCAAACCGCGAACGACTGCAAAAAGCATATGGTGCATGGACAAGGGACAGAGCAACGACCGCACTGAGGGCACACCTGCGAGTTTGTTCTGTGTGTCAGGGCGGTAGCAACGACAGTAGTAGTAACAGTTCAGAAAAGATTGAACTAAACGTCTGTGAACACTCTCTCTCATATTGCCTCGTACAGCCCTGCAACACCCTTATGATCGTTCGGCTTGTTGGAAGGCCAGTGGCTTGAGTAGTTTGGGGCATCGGACTTGGGATTTAGGGACAGGGCTGCTGACAATCGATGCCAGGTTGGCGGCACCTCACACCAGGGTGTGCTGTTTTGTGCATTGTGGTTTAGGGTTCAGCTTTAGGGCAAAGCGAAGGCCCGCCCGCCCTGCCAAGATGCGTGGTGCGTTTTGCTTAATGCTTCCTTAGTCGAACATACTGCTATGAGGGTGTATACCTAGATGGAAACCCTCATGCGGGCTTCCGGAAGCGGTGGCAAGCAAGTCCTGGGTCGCCATTAGGGGAATGCTATCGGCAGGAACCTCCATTTATCTGAATTCGAACAGCAAACATCCTGCATGTCAGACCCTGACCGGACCTTCCACCCACCGGCCGTTTTGTCTTAAGGCTTCCGATCAGGCTTCTCGATTCCCTAGGATCACGGCACTTGTCGGGTTGATGTAACTGAAGCGTCCTGGTAGGCGACGATGCCATTGGAGTCCGTGTCATAGGGGCACCAGTAGTGGTTCCCGGAACCCGGACCATACCTCGATCAGCCCTAAACCCCTAAACCCTAAACCCTAAACCCTAAACCCTAGACCCTAAACCCTAAACCCTAATATCATATGTATATAAACCCTAATGAAAAGCGTTCGACGACCCTAATTCAAAAGTGAACACCACCCCCGGTGCTAATCCAAAAGTGAGCACCGGTGCTNCCTAAACCCTAATATCATATGTATATAAACCCTAATGAAAAGCGTTCGACGACCCTAATTCAAAAGTGAACACCACCCCCGGTGCTAATCCAAAAGTGAGCACCGGTGCTAATCAAAAAAGAACACCACCCCGGTGCTAATCCAAAAGTGAACACCACCCCGGTGCTAATCCAACAGTGAACACCACCCCGATGCTGCTAATCCAAAAGTGAACACCGGTGCTAATTCAAAAGTGAACACCGGTGCTAATCCAATAGTGAACACCGGTGCTAATTCAAAAGTGAACACCGGTGCTAATTCAAGAAATTTGGTTCNCAATAGTGAACACCGGTGCTAATTCAAAAGTGAACACCGGTGCTAATTCAAGAAATTTGGTTCAAGGGTGGGTAGGGGATAAACCATAAGTTGAATTCAAAAGACAGTATTTATCTGGTACTTTGTATTTTCTTAATGTTTTGGGATTCTCTGGGTGGGTGGGTATTATTCGAAGTCGAACTTGTAAGCTCGACTAGAAACTGCTCGATCCGGAGCTGCTGAACCCTAGACCCTAAACCCTAGACCCTAAACCCTAGACCCTAAACCTTAAACCCAGCTTGGACTACTTGGACTTCTGGGCTTCGGACGTCGGATTTGAGCTGAAATGCCCGAAACCCTCAACACAGATACCATAGGAGGGCCGTCGCAACTAAAACAGGGCTTCGGGGTATACTTTGGTACAGATAGATATATATATAAGGTCTATAAGAGGATATCGTCACGAACAGAATCCATTCCAATGCATAGTGACAAAAAACAGAAAGCGTCAGCAATGTGCAAGATTAAAGATATGTTTCTGTCTAGGCGCGAATATACATGTCGAGACATACATCATGTCCACATGTCAACTTCCAGATTGTATGCCGAAAGCTAAAATATCTTAAAATATAAGTAAAAAAGCTGGTTTGCTCGAGAAAAGCAGGCCTCCATGCCGACATACACTCATAAAAAATGTAATTACTCGAATAATGATAAGTTTTTGTAGCAGCAGTTCTCATCATAGTCATTGTTTGTATGTTTTCTTTTTGTTGTAATCGTGCTTACCTTCAAAAAAGGAACTCTTCTCCTCCTGTTCTCCTACGAGGATTTTGCACCTGGTCTAGATACGGGGAAGATTTTAGGTTACATGTACTACAGTGCACTAGAGTTCTGCAGGGCCATTTTAGGATAAACCGGTTAATGAGGCTTGCATGTTCCTTTAGGGTTGATAGTCGGCAGTGTAGTGCACCCCAGGCTTTATCCGACCCTTCACGAAAGCTCTTCAGCCGATGCCACGTGTTGCAGTCGCCATAGCCGGCATTCCAAGTGGTCTCACCACCTGCCGGCGCGTGAGATTTTGCAAGAGTAAGGGAGCCTCGGGGTTGCTCCTGATATCAGTGATACCCTCAGGGATTTGGTTTGGGCCAACTTGCACCTTCCTGTTAAGCGCTTACAAATATGCCGTGGTTTTTAAAGCCATTTTGCTACGACAATGACCCGAGATGCACGAATCCAGAATGAGTACTGGAACTATGTACATGTACTCCTATTGTCATGAGTCAGAACCTGTCTTCTATTCGTACTTAAAGCCTCGTCACCCCAGGCTTTTCCTGGGAGCGAATGTGGTGATCACCAGCTCGGGTGAAACATGCAGCTGCGACACAGATCCAAGACCCTAAAGCACACTTTAACGCTGGGTCTTGGCGATGTTCAACTCGTAGGGTGAAATGCAGCTGCATACTATAATACTATAGGGGCTTGACGAAATTAGCGTCGCCCAAAAGTCCCCGATATGCAGACGATAACATACCCGAAACATACGCCGAAGCCCGTTGCTAGCTCGAAAGGCCCCCTAAACCCCCCCAAACGCGGTGCATCGACGCGGAAGAGGGGTCTCCCAACGAGCTGTGGAGTCCTCGGCGCCAGTTATCCAAAGGAGAAAAGCCTGTGCCCCCGTTGGAGGTCCCTCACATGTGGGCCTTAGTGATAAGAATAGGGCTTTGCTTCCTGACCTCATCCGTGCCTCTTGGAAAAGCCAAACGTACTTAGGCATGTCAGCTAGCACGCCTTCTAAGCCTCGCCTTCTGCACCCCCGCACTCCCCAAGCCCAAACCCCCACCCTAAACCCTAAACCCTAAACCCTAAACCCAAACCCCCACCCCCCCTTCGCCTTGACAGGTCCCGATGAAGTCCCCAGTGCTTGGCGCAGACGTGGTAAAGCCTCGTTTCTCTTCGAAGGCGAGGGCTGAGAGGGGAGGAAGCTTTGGGGCTGCTTAAACTTAGTTGCTGAGGTCATAAGCCCCAAAAAGTGTACACTTTTGGCTTTATAGTGGGTGATATTGTCCCAAAAAGTGTAAAGTGCATCCACTCAGCTACTGAGTAAAAGCTACAGGCCCCTTTTCTGGCCCTTCAGAGTTTAGCATTCACGGTTTGCCTGCCAACGGCTTCCGTATTTCAAGTGTCAGTTTTTGTGCATGCCGTGGTCCGACCCTGAAGGAGTAGGATTGAAAGTGCAGGGTGATGTAGGGGCCTTAATAATTAGACTAGGGTTTTTGGCCCCGTTATACCATATTTATAATACGGAACCCTCAAAATAGTACTGGTAATTACTCAGGCCCCTATACTAGGATTGAAGGTGCAGAGTACAGTCCATGTTGAAGCGGGGAAGCCGCGTCGACCTTGAAACGTGCCGCGACGGACTACAGATGCAAACCAGCGCCGTACAGGAAGCAAGAGGAAAGAATACGATCACTAATTATTACTACTGAATAAGAATAGTACTAATAATAGTAGTAATAATAAGAAGAATAAGGGTCATGCTTGCAAGCCTTTGACCAGCAGCATCCCGTGGAACTCAAGGCCAGCCCTGAATCCTACGATTTAGTCATGCATTGAATACACTGAATACACTATCAAACCCTGCACTATGCAAGCACATAGGGTTTAGGGTTTAGGCATAGTCTCAAGAATTACTCCAGCACACCACGGCCCTTGCACAAACTACAACTCATGACAAGGAGCCACCGTAGCCACCGGTGCCGCCATAAAAGCTTGTGCTGGATCCACCATAGCCACCAAAGTAGCTTGTGCTGGTGTCGGAACCTCTACCCATGCTGGAGTTTTCTGTGAAGAAACTGCGTGTTCTTAAAGTCTTGAAGTCCATGCTAGAGGGGCTGCCTCTCCCATGGGGAGCAAAGGCAAGGGCCTTCTGCAGCAGCAAGCATAGCAGTGCACCGGCAGTACACAGCTTCTACTGAATGCTTGCAGTCGAAATTATGAAGTTCCACACCTCAAACCCCAGAAAGTGAACTCCAAACTCTGGACCCCACCTTCAGAAGAGGGGATCCCAACCAAGCCCCTAGAAGGGTAGGAGCACGCACGAGGGCCGTTTCCAGGCTTCCACACGACGCGAGTATGGGAGGTTCGGGCTTTCTACGTTGTGCCACCAGGGCTTGGGGGAGATGGGGGTTTCCGAAAATAGGGGACCCTAATATAGTACCCCAAATAGTAGGATCCTTAATATAAGGATCCCAGAATAGGGTACCCCTAATTACCTAATTTTCGGAAACTCCCATATGCTCGCGCCAGGTTTAGTGACTGCAAGGGGGGCTGAGCCCACGTATCAAGCCAGCGGAGTCCAAAGAGTCCTGAACCCTCGAATCCTGAATCCCCAACTCCAGTTCCTGAACCCCGCAACTGCCTGCCGATGGCGTGTAGTTCGCAACCTCGGTTCGGAGGCACAGTGTCATATACGGGCCTTAGGGTAGATTATACTCTTCGTGTATAGGGGAAATCAGAAAGATGCTATGACTACTTTGTCAGACCTCCAGGTTAGGGTTGAGAGAGAGTTGGCGGCTAGACTGCAAGCTTCGGGCTTTTGAGCTTAGGATTGAGGGCAATTGAATCGTTTCAGAGCTGAGGGGACAGGGTTTTGGGATCAGAAACAACTCTGGGTCTGGAGGTTCTGGGTTTCCACCACGGATGGTGAGTATGGGTCAGGGCTCATCAGATTTTGGTGGCTAGTTTTGGGTTTCCTAGCAGGGCTAGGAGTGTAGAGTATGGAGACCCTAAGGCCTAAGTATTAGAGCCTGGCGCCAGGCCGGTACTCAAACAATCAGGGGGCTTGATAAGTAGTAGGGTTACAGGTTAGGTCCCTAAGCGAGCCTTGAGGTGGGGTCGTTTCTGCGGGTTCAGAATACTTTAGGGGCCTAAGTCCCTTGACACATTATTAAAGCTTGGGAGTTCAGGGTTCGGGCTTTAGGTTTTTAGGGTTTATGTTCTTGTTGTCGGAAAAACCCGTGGGATGCTTCTGGCGTAAGAAAAAAAGGACAGTATTACAGAAAATTCCTTCGAATTCCTGCTTTGAAGTATAGTAGAACCTGCCCCCAAACCCTTTTCCAACGGTTGATGATGTAAATCCTGAACTACCCATATTGAGGAAGATACCATAATTCCCATAGTCTACGGTCATTAAGGTAAAGCAGGATTTATATTATCAACCCAAGCCCCTAAACCCTAAACCCTAGGCCCTAAACCCCTTTCCAAGTACGGCATTTTGCGGAAAGCGGCCGAGCACAGGCCGCACTCGGGGCAGGCCTCCCACGCGCTTAGAATGTGGTTGCGTTCACGGCTTCGGGTTTAGGGTTTAGGGTTTAGAGGTTCAGCGGTTAAGGGTTATGAAGGGGCGATAGAGGGTTCTATCGGGTTCCGACTTGGGTTAACGACGCCATCCCCGTGAAACATCTTTACCACAGCAGGCGATTCATGTACTGCGAAGGCCTTGACTTGAATTTACAATAATCAGACAGTCGTACTAAGTAGTCAGGCGCTATATGAGTGAACCAGAACGACAGACCCCAGAGCTCGGGTTTTGGTGAGGGGTTCTGAAAGCCTCTTTTAAGCGGTTCTGTGAGGGATCTTTGGTTGAAGGTTCGGGGCTTCAGGTTTTAGATTCGGAACCGGGCTGCTTACGTATGTGGGAGTTTCCGAAAATCAGGGGTACCTTATTCTAGGGTCCTTATAATAAGGATCCTAGTATTTAGGGTACTGTAATTAGGGTCCCCTATTTTCGGAAGCTCTCATCCAAGGCCTCAGCTTGCCCAGAAAGCCTTCGACCCAGGCCCCAGAAGCTATCACCGACCGGTTCAGGTCATTTGGGTGTGGCGGGGGTGAGAGTCGTGATGTGGGGCTGGGTTTGCGGGTTGGGGTTAGGGCCTCTCATGGCCAGGGAGGCAACACCTCCTCAAACCCAGGCCGTACTCTACACGTTGCGAGGATGGCATACGGCAGTGGGCCTCTGAAGTACCTAGAACGGAAAGCCCAAAGCAGCGACGGAACATCGCACGATTTTAGCAGCCTGCAGCTAAAGGGGATTCGTTCGAAAGGTTCAGGTTAGGGCGCAGGGTTTAGTTTCCGGATGAACCTTGGAACGGACGACACCTGTTAAAGACCTTCTGTGCGAGTGCCCGTGGCTTCTACACTTCTACAGTTCTATCAGTGCAGAGCTTATGCCGGCTGTTTGGGATTTCGATAAAGTCTCGCGTTCCCTCAAGGCGAGTTTAGGTTTCAATTTTTGCCGGCCTCTTTCTACACCGCAAGGTACAGAGAGCCTGCTTATGGTTTAGGGCTTGGGATTTGGGGTTAGCGCTTCGGGTTTGGGGTTTAACTTTGAGCAGCTGCACTCAGACATTTTGAGAATCTTTTGTGCTTTGAGACATTCATCGCGAAGCCCTGGAATGAACCCCCGAACCGCTCAACCCCAACACCTGTAAGCATCCCTTAAAGCCCATGATTGGGAAAGTCGCACTGTCAGGATATGTAGGGACTTGGGCCACGCACATCTAAAAACGCGGTCGAGGCTTGCTTGCAACTACGAAAAGGTCGGTGTTGGGTTGAGCGGCTTGAGGGGTCTGGGGACGTGCCGACACCCTTACTGTTCCGGCCTGGTTCGCATACAAGTCGCCTGCTTGGTCCAAGCTGCAGTAGTTGTAGTTGATACCGCCAGCAGGCGAGTACCTTGGCTCATATGTCTTCTATTGCTTGGGCAGGGTGGTTCTGATTAGCAAAATCGGAATAAACACTATTCCACAAAGCACTGGGAAGGATCGGTGCATTGGGGGGGTCGCAGTCTACCTATCGCTGTAAGACGCTGTCGGTTCTCCAACGGGGTGGAGGACAGGAAAAAAAACAAAACGGCGAAGATCAATCGAGTCTTCCGATAGAAGGGAGGTTTGCTTTTAAGGACTTCCTGTGCAGCGTGCGCCTGGAGCCAGAGTTCAAGGGAGAGATGAGCCATGAACGCTTGGAGTAGGACTTTGACAAAACTCTCCGTCTGAATCCGTCTGAAAAACTGAAAGTTAAAGAGACAACAGCATAGCTACACACCCGTTCCGACGGGATCGGGCCCTTCATCCTTCATGGTGCTGGCACTGAGAGAGACCTACCTTGGTAATAATGACGAATGACCGTTGCCGATGATACTGCATTCGTCGTCGGCATCGTTATTATCATCATCGCCATCACCAACCTTCTGACGATAGGCACCGTCACCATCACAACCATGATCATCATCATCACCACCATGATCGCAATGGTGCGGATCGATGTAGTCGCACATGAAAAGAGAAAGAGAAAGAGAAAGAGAAAGAGAAGGGGAGAGAGAGAGAGAGAGTGAGAGTGAGAGTGAGAGTGAGAGTGAGACAGAGACAGAGAGAAAGAGAGAAAGACAGATGTAGATAGAAAGATGCATAGATATTGGACCAAAATCTTGCGGGTGAGGTGTGATTGAATGAAAATTTCTGTACTTGACGAGACTGCTGGCATGACCCATGAGGAATTTAGTGGTAGGATACAGGCTTTCAGACGGCATGTCTCTTGTTCTTCTTTTGTGAGACGGTTTTCGACACGGGCACTCAGAAAAGAACCCGAATGGGTCTGCAGAAAACCAAACCTTGCACGCGAAAGGTAGCAATTGTGAGTAAGAACATGCAGGGTTGACGCCCGTGCAAGAAGCTTCAACCTGTCGTAAACATCCCCGAGAACAACAAAGCCCCATGCAGACATATCTTCGGGCACCTACATTCCCTCTCACGCTTGCAACCAAGGAGAGTGCCAACAAGCGGCGTCGGGCAGGGACCGTAGCCGGCATCAAAGGTGTAGGGATCGCCTCTACGCGTTTTCATGCAGACATATGAAAAGCCCCAAGCGTGGGAGCTTGAACGATAGGATTTGACTCCTCTGTCTCCCCCACACATCGTTCAGAGCCTCCTTCAAACCACATCCTTGGGTCTTCTGTGTCTGTAACATGGCGGTGGCCGGGGCTCCTTGGCAGTCTGCTCTAACATCCCCCAGAACCCATTCCAAGTACTGAGGCCCTTAAATTACTCACTTACGCTAAAAGGGCGCGTGGCTCAGGTGGTTGAGATAACTCCAATTCATGCGGTAAGGGACCGAGAACCACAAGTGACATGACCCTAAGCCCTGGACCCCTTCACGCCTTACTACATCCCTGTCATTTGATAACCTAGTGGGTACTAAGTAGTAGGTACCTAGTAGGCAGTGGGTAGCAAGTAGTAGGTAGTAGGTGTACTTACTACATCCCTGAGTCATTTCCGTATCTCCACCAGGGCGCGACACTCGCCACCAACGGCCAACTGCAGCTGAGCTTTCGAGCTGTGGGTTTAGGATTTAGGGTTTGCTCAGACAGGAATTTGTGAATGGTCTCTGAAGGTTTTAGGGCGTATACAGTGCTGAGGATACGGTTTTAGGAAACGGCCGCGCAGGATGTGTGATCTTTAAAAGTGGGGGCTCAAGATGGAAAGATGGTGACTCAGAGAGGCCAAAAAAGCAAGACTCGCTGTTTAGACGTGAACTATACTACCCGGGCCCTTTAGATGCATGTCGAGTTGATTCGGATCCATATTGGAACAAGCAACTTCCACATGAATACCTGGAGTGCAGGACAACGCCTAGCCAAAAAAAGGCTCAAGCAAGCCGACCCGCCTAAACCTGCCGATCCCTCAGCCCAAGACTCAGACCCCCCCTATACCCCTCAAGCTCCTCAACTATGCACACGACGACCATGAGGACCTAGGAAAAACAGGACCACCGCCTCGACCGCTGCAACCAAGACGACCCCCAGGGAACCACCAGGAGACCACCAGGACACTGCCAGGAGACCGCAAGTACTCAGGACCAAGATAAAAATGCTTTCCCCCAAATACCGGCGCGTTTTAGGACCAGTTTGCTGAGGCTTCCCGAGCTGCTAAACCCAAACTGCATCAACATATAGTTGAGTTTCGAAAGACTTACACAACAGGACTCCGGCTGAAGGGATATGGGTGGTTGTCAATATTAGGGTCCCCTTTTGGGTCCTTATTCTACTACGCCACCTAATATTTAGGGTACCCAAAAAAGGGACCCTAATTTTGACCACCCATATGGAAAAAAACTCTAAACCCTAAACCACGGATTTTGAAGCTTCCAAGCCTCAGAGCAGCGAGGTTCGATCCCGTTAATGGCGGAGCAGTTGGGCAGGTCCGGATTCATCAAATTTTCCTCTAACGGTTTAGGGTAGGGCTTCTGGGTGTAGGGCCCAGGGTCCAGGCATTCTGCTTTGGGGTTTAATGTAGGGGCCGTAATAATGAGAATAGGGTTTTGGGGCCCATTATGCTATAATTATAATGAGGAAGCCCCAAAATAGTATAGGTAATTATCCAGGCTCCGATATTAGGGCGCTAGGGTCTCGGCCTTGCGATAGAATTCCTGCAGAGCATGAGGGAATTAGTATAGCGATTAAAACACACAGGGTTGAAAAAATCGCCGCTAAGGTCCAGAACCCCTTTCAACCCCTGTTGGTGGAGCGCCCCTGTTGGTGGAGCGTTGGATGCTGTCTGTCAGGAATTTCTGGGCGGAAATCCCCATGGGTTACGTGCTTTTGGGGCTGCCCAACAACGATGTTCGTGCTAGGGATACAGAAACACATAGGTTACATACGAGCTTCCGGCTTCCTGGCTAGAGTGACGATTCAGTCGTTGGTATCTGTTCTTTCGGGCTCGGGATCAAAATGCCGGATCCTCGACCTGGTGTTTCAGCACTGGGGCTGTAAGGCTTCACCATTCGCTTCAAGAGGCTTGTCTCCCTGAGGTACTTGCTTTCGCGACAACAGTCACTCCCGTCCTTGTATGCTTTCGGGGCCCACAACTCTGTGGCTTTGAAGCGCAGACATGATCGCCACGACAGGCAAAGCAAACTCTAGGACCCTGGGAGAACCTACGCAGACATTATGGAGCCCAGTTGCCGGGTCTTACTACCCGACCTTTTCCACCGTAAGCCTTAAACCATACCCTAAACCCTAAACCCTAAACCCTACATCAACCGTCTCTCTGCATCCCGGCCGCGGGGATCATGAAGGCAAAAGCAAAGCAGCAGTCACTTTCGTAGATGCCTCGTCTCTTCGGCCCCCTCAATTCATAAGGACCCTTGGAGGGGTAGGGGGAGGGGAGGTGGGGGTTTAGGGGGCCTTAATGCCCATAATAAGGACCTAATAAGGCCTATTTAGGGAAGTATAAGCCCCTACCCCGCTTAAGGGTCCCTATGATCAATGCTTTGCCAAGGGCTCTGAACCAATGAGTTTCCCGAAAAATTAGAACAGGGCTTTGGGGTTACTAGGGCAATATGAGCATAATCCGGAATCTAAGGAATTGTGTTGGTCAAAGACCACGACAGCAACAAAAGCCTTCCAGGCCCTTTCATTCAGAGTTTGGAGCTGCAGGAGGAGGAGGATTGTAGAATCGGATCTGTGTATCATTCGGCCAACCGACAGCTATGGAACTCGGGCACAGTGTACCGCTCCGCAAACCCAAACCAGGGGGAAACCCTAAAGCGGCCCAAAGGAAATCCGAAGATACTTTTTGAGCGTAGCTTTCCTGGCACCTGAGCCCATGATGTTGAAAACGTGGGAGTTCCCTGCCCAGGACCGGAACTCGAAGCATTGGCGATAAACTTGACTCTGAAGTCAGGCAGCAGGAGTCGACGCTGTCGTACATCTCAGCGCTGTGTTACTCAAGGCTTAAGGTTGTGGGCTTCAGTGGGCCGTGATATGCACATAGTTTTGGTTTATGTTTCAGTAGAAAGACGATTGGAGCACAAGCATTCCCGCAACAGAGAAGCTTAGAAACACAGCTAGACTCCAATATCCCTTAATTCAGGAATATACCATAAATCATATTAGGGATCCTACTATAATGTAAAGTAGTAATATTCAATAATTAAGGGATATCGGAGTGTCTGATTTGAAATGTTCCATGCTTCTGGGCTCCGGTGAGAGGGCAGAGACGCGCCAAGTCTAATCCTCCCATGGCTTCATAGGGCCTTTTCATGATTTCGTGTGCAATTAGAAGCAGGTTTTGGGCTCCTTTGTAGCATGATTACAAGAAAGACAATTGTAAGGAGCTCCAAGAAATAACATTGGGGTTCTTATTTAGGCCCCTGCATTACGCTACTACCATACCTCGGAATTCAACAGCAATCTTGGATTCCACTCTTGGCCTGAGGTTGAGTTCTCTGCCTGGCCGCTCAGGGGAGTTCCCGTTCACACGTCTAATACAGGGGCCTCAATAATTAGAACAGGGTTTTGGGGGTATCTTACACTATAACTATACTATGCGTATACTGGTCAGAAGGAACCCCAAGGCCCTGGAGAAAAAAAGTCTTGGCAAAATTATTAAGGCTTCTTTTTTAAGCGCTATGAGGGGAGCACAGGGAATTTACTGAGGCTTCTATGTTAGAGTTATAAGGGGAATCGCAGATTCACAGGTTTCGGGTTGACCCTAATGTAGGGGCCTTAATAATAAGACTAGGGTCTTGGGGCCCATTATACTATAATTACAATAAGGAACCCCCAAAATAGTATAGGTAATTATTAGGGTTTGGTGCCCTTAATTACACTATACTTATAATGAGGAACCCCCCAAATTTAGGGTTTTAGGGGTTTAGGTTTAGAGTTGAGGGGTGCGGGGTTTAGGGTTTGGGGTTTAGGGGTTTAGAGTTTAGGGTTTAGGGTTTAGGGTTTAGGGCTTAGGCGGTTTAGGGTTTAGGGGTTTTTTGGGGAGGGAGTTTAGGGTTGGGGTTTAGGGGTTTAGGGGTTCAGGGTACCCAAACATCGGGAGCCCACATGACAGCGAAGGGCTGGTACTACGCGATGGGACACACTACTTGCTCTTGATCTTCCGGCCGCCATGAACAACGTCGAGTTTAGGTTTTAGGGTTGAGGCTGCAGCGTGTGGTGGGTCCTTCAAGTAGTAAGTTTCCGTTATATTTTCAAAGGAAACCCTTGATTCAAGGCCTTCCTGGGAGAAAATGCGCCAGAAGCTGAGGTTCCGGCCTGGCACATCATGGCCACCTCTTCAGCCCTCAGAGCTGATTCCGGGAGGTTTCTGTTTCGGGAGCTTTCGCGGCCCTTATGGGAGCTTATGTGGGGGTCCTTATACTAAGGATCCTACTGTATAGGGTACTATATTACCAGGAGGGTCCCCTATTTTCGGAAACCCCTTAGAATAGGACCCGAAGTCTGAAGAGTTTCGGGAGCTTCATGCTTCGACATTTCCCTGGCAAGATTCATTTGGGAGTAAGATTCATTTGGGAGTTTCCAAAAATTAGGGGTACCTTATTTTGGGGTCCTTATAATGAGGATCCTACTATTTAAGGTACTACATTAGGGTGCCCAAATTTTCGGAAACCCCTATTTGAGTGCGAGTGTCCTGGAGCCCGAATGGTTTGGAGCTCAGGCTCTTGAGGGTTGGAACCGCACATCAGACGCCAATTCCCTGATCTATTTCGCAAGAGTTGCAAAACGCAAGGAACAGATACCCCCACCGAGCTCTGCAACTTAGACTCGACGTCTTGTGAACGCTGACCCTAAATCATGATGCCAAGCTGCGAAGCGTTGGAGACGTTGATCGTGTCCACATATCCACTGAGAGTCTGAATCGTGACATTGCAGGTCGGCAGAGCAGAGGCGTTGCAAGCCTGCACTGCGGGCTACTGCGAGCTTGAGGACGCTGGAAATCCGTGTGATCTTGGGGCCTCAAGGCCTGCTCAAGGGTTCTGGGCTTCGGGTCCCAGACCCTCCGGAAGACTTTCAGCAGCGAACACACAGAAACACGCAGAGACACCGAAAAAAACGGCAAGAGCCCGGGCAAGAAAAGGAAAAGCACTCCCAAGAAAGACGAGGATGAAGAGGAGCTGGAAGCCCTTAAGGAGCTGACGCAGCAGACGCGAGGCCAACTGCACGACCTCAGATGCTACAGGCGAGGAAGAACCTCCGGAGCGAGGGCCGCAAGGAAGAAACAGGAGAGGAAAGAGGAGAAGAAGGAGAAGAAAGACGAGGAGGAGGAGGAGGAGAGCGCCGAGGAGGAGACCGACTTCGACGAAGACCCTCCGGAGGAAGGTGGAAAAGCCAGAGAGCCCAAGGAAGAAAGAAGCCTCGGAAGGCCGGAAGCCAAGCAAAAGGCCGGAGAGGCCATCGCGACCACGGCCAGCATCTTCGAGCAGCAGGTGGACAAAAGACTCTAATCCCGCGACCTGGGCCCTAAGTTTGAGCCTGCAAAACACAACACCGGACCATAAACCAATGAACCAAAATTTCCAAAAGCATGTTCTTTGGCGTGTCAACCAATATCAAGGCCCTGCAGCCGCAAGAGAGGCTGTCAAGGTGGCGCGAGTGCCTTAGGCCTTCCTCGATCGTTTCACTCCTCCGAAACCCTGAACCCTAAACCCCAAAACCCGCAACCTCCCTCAAACGACAGGCCAACTGACAGTCATGACCGGCCTGTCCGAAGAACAGCTCTGAGGGATGGCTGACGTGCTCAGAAGTAAAGGCATATGGGTGGTTGTCAAAATTATGGTCCCTTTTTGGGTCCTTAATATAGTACGGCACCTATCATTTAGGGTACCCAAAAAGGGACCCTAATTTTGACAACCACCCATATAGACAAGCTCACACAGAAGACAAGCATCAACATATTTTGCAGATATGCAACAGCACCATTTGGTCCAAAGGAGGTGGTGCTGCTCGCAGAGGCCTTCATGGGTTTGGAGTTTAGGTTGAAGGGTTTGGGGAGATCGGGATTGTTATGCTTAGCTCTTAGGTGAGAGAACACCTTAAATGAACACTAAACCCCAAACCGTGACAGTTTAGAGTCGGCTAGAGGGCTCTTTTCCTAAAGCAAGGCAAGAGCCTTAATAATTAGAATTGGGTTTCTGGGACTGGCACGACAATGAGGAACCCCAAGGGCCAATATGGGCATTGATTCAGGCTTCCATATTAAACCCTCCGCCCCAAACCCTTAGCACCGTAGTTTGGGTTTGGTCGGGCATTTAGAGCGGTTTCAGCGTAAGTGGTAGGGCTCTAGGGTTTTGGGGGGCGAGCTCTCACTCTGATAGTTCTCCCTGAAGGCTTGACATCCGAGTTAGTTGGCGTTCCAACTCATCTGCCTCGATCTTGCAAGCATAAAGTGTAGGGCTTAGGCATGCTTAGGCTTTAGGTTTCCGGGCGTCGCGGCTAGGAGTGGTGTTTTGTACACTTCTTTATTGTGTGTGTTTTCGGTTTCTGGGCGCTCTCTCGGCTCTTCCCTCGATCCTTGAAAACTGATCCCCTCGACCCCCTCAACCTTCCCACGGACATGTCCAACAGGATTCTCAACAATCGTGCTCCTGCATTCATCTTATCTTATGATAGCATATGGGTGGTTGTCAAAATTTGGGGGTCCCTCTTGGGGGTACCCTAAATATTAGGTGCCGTACTCTATTAGGGACCCCAAAAAGGGACCATAATTTTGACAACCACCCACATGTTGTGTGATATCACAGTATACTGTTAAGACCTGCAACCTGCCCTCAGGCCCTAAAACAAAATCTCTGCCTCGCAGGGCCAGTAGTCTTTGCTGCAGAAGCTCAGGGAATTGGTCTCTGCGTAGAACTGCAGCAGATCTGCCTGGGGCTTAGGGTTGCGGGGTTAGGGCCTAGGGTGTAGGGCCATGGGTCTAGGGCTAAGGGCCCCATAATACTACAATTATAACAAGGAACCCCCAAAATAGTATAGGTAAGGGTGGAGGGCCCAGGGTTGTGGTGTCTTGAAGCCGGGGTTTATTTGCCAGTTTCGGCTCCGGAACTCGAGTTTTGGGATCTTTTAGTTGGGGTTTCGGGTTGAGTCTTGGGATCCGTTGCTTGGGGTTTAGAGTTTAGGGGTGCTGGACATCGTCCCTGGCGTGGGGAAAACTGTAAGTAAAGGAGGGCTCAGACCCTGAGGTTGCTGTGTAGCTGCGGATCTCAGCTTGAAGCTGAGGTTCGGTTCAGGGTTCAGACGAGGGCGCAGCGCCGCGCTGTGAACTACAGCACGCTAATATAGGGGCCTTAACAATTAGAATAGGGTTTTGGGAAAAATTATACTACAATCATAGTAGGGAACCCCCAAACCCTGTTCTAATTATGAAGGCCCCGACATGAGATTCTTAGCATACTGGCGACTACTCGAGACACCATGATGATCTCTTCACCTCTCTGACATACAAACCTCCCGACACCCCCCCCCACCCGCCCGGATGAAAGCAAAGCTGCGGGGAGGGCGTTGAAGCCCGTATCGCAGCAGCCCGTTGAGAAGAGGCCTGCAAGTCGGGTGATCCCGAGCTTCAGATGCTCCATCCCCAAACTGGGCTCTTCTTGAGGAAGGTTTCTTTAGGTTACCATAAGAGGGATCTATAGTACATGTATATGGGGTCCTTTTAAATGGTAGCTTAAATTACATCCTGGAAAACAAGAACCCAGCAAAATCCCACACAAACCCGAAAATCCAGAAGTCTCCCACGCCGAGCTAGGTGCGTCTTTGCCAAAAAGCCTAGACCTTGAAGGGGCGCGTGTAGCACATCACCTCTGATTGTCCACCTTACATTTTAGATGGGTGTTTGTCAAAATTATGGTCCCCTTTTGGGTCCCTATTATAATACGGCACCTATTATTTAGGGTACCCAAAAAGGGACCTTAATTTTGACAACTACCCAGATAAGCATAACTTCCAAATCCAACACAATCCTGAACTCTGATACAAGCCCCCGGGAGTTTTCTGCCTAAAAACAACCTCAGCTGGCGAGGGCGCTTACTAACGCGGCTTAGGGTTCAGGGGTTTAGAGGTTTTTAGGGTTTAGAGGTTTTTAGGGTTTAAAGTTTAGGGAAGTTTTCGAGTCATCTCGGCAGATGAGGATCACGAGTTCGGGACTGTGCAGCTTCCGCCAGAATCCGGTCAGCAAGGGATCCTGAAGGGCCTCATTACAAACAAGATCCAAATGGGTTACCGTCGGGGCTGTTGGAGCTTCGGGTTTGGGATGGTTTCGTGAAATCTGAATAGTCAGGAAATGATACACCCCTATAAGCTATAGCCCCCTAAATACTTACAGTATCTTATACCTCAGAACACTTTGTTAATTCTTAAGTCCCCTAGATGAGATTCATGGCATCATCTGGGCCAACAAGGGGGGAAGTTTCGTTTGTATAGGAACGGCAATACTCTCGCTAATTATTCGGCCCCCACTCAACAAAAGCAAGATATTTACAAGGACCCTGGAACTCAAAAACCTGCAACAAATCCGATGAAGTCTTGCCAACACCTGACTTTCAACAGCCACGCTGCAGTTGTCGATCATTGACGCCAACTTAGCATGTCGAGTACGCGGGAGCTACGGAGAGCGGAGTATCGGGTGTCAAGAAATCCTGCCCTTCTCTTCGTGGCTGACTTCTGAACCCCTCCTAAAAGTTAAACTTTTAGCCTCCTTATTATAGTTCATATAGAAACCCAAAAAGTTAAAGTCCCAAAAGCCAACCAGAAGAACGCCCAGAAGAAATCCTGCCCTTCTCTTGATTCTGGGCTAATGTAGGAGCCTGATTAAGAATTAGGGTTCCTTTAAAGGGGTCTATAAGGGTTACTATAAGGGATCTACAAGGTTACTATAATAATATAAGAACCTGACTAAGAAACCTTGGGCCTTTATTGGGGTTCCTTATATGAATCCCAATATATTGGGGTTATAGGCCCGGGGTTTCTCAATCAGGTTCCTACATTATCTCCTTCTCTCAGTATCTAGGCATCTATCTGCCTTTTCCTGTTTGCCTGTCCGCCTGCATCAGGAGCAATGTCATAGCCATATCTGTGTCCGTGTCTTCTCGCTGCCATGAGCGGTGTGCAAATGCGCTCTTCGGCGCTAGTTCGATTTCAGGCAGCCCACACAGCTTTGTCAGCTCTGCTGCTACTCAACTACCGGCCCTTCCAGGCCACCGCCTATCTCAAACTTCGCAGATCAAGCCCCTTCAAACGGAAGCCGGGCTTGCAGAGGAGAGTCTTTTCGAACCATGTTAGTATTTTCCGGCATGCGGCGCGGTGTTTGCTGTTGGTGATTGGGGAAGCGGGGGGGTTGTCATTCTCATGGAAGGTCGAGGATTGGGAGACTGAGGCCCTGGCTGCGCAAGCGGTGCTCTCCTCGTCCACAGTCAACATCTGCGGGTCCCTTGGCAGTTTCGGGCACGCCGAGTATAGGGCTTGAGCAAAGGCAGTCAAAGTGGGAGGGTACAAGCACTTGACGCAGAGACGCTTTTCGCGGAAGAAACTCGCTTTCCGCCAGCCCCCTGTCCTAGCGCTGCTCTTGAATGGCATGCTGCATGTTGCCTGCAGCGAGAGCGAGTCTGAAGGCCGGAGATCCCCAGGCAGTGATCGCACAAGCATGCCACGAGGAGCAGGACGTCAAAACCGCCGGGGCGTTGGTTCGCTATTTCCCTATGCTTGGGAAAATACAGGTCGCAACTAATGTCCATCTGTGTTTTCACACTACCAGGAGCACAGTCATCACCTAGCGGACCAGTGGCTCGCTCTGCGGAGGACTATACAGGTCGCGACTAGTTGCCATCTGTGTTTTTGCGTACCACCACCAGGAGCTTTCTGCACAGTCCCTACCTGCCGGGCCGGCGGTTCGCTGTACTTGCGAAATGCAAGTCGCAACTGGTTCCCCTAAACCCTAAACCCTAAACCCTAAACCCAAAGTTGTATTCAAACACCAGGTTGGGAGACCGCAGAGCTCAGGAGAGCCGCGAGAAGCATGCCATGCACCACCTTCCTACTCGAGCGCAGAAGACTTTGGGATAGTTTGGGGCCCGGAGTTGGGGAAGCAGCGAAGCAGCACTACGTTTTCCAAAATAGCAGCTGGGCCCTGGGGAAGCATCCCGATTCGTGCTCGAAAACACCACAGCTTCAAGGAGCATTCCGTGTACAGTCCTTCTCGACACGAATTTTGGAGCTCCGACTTTCCGGAAGACCGCCAGGAAACCACGAGGAGACCACCAAAAGACCACTACGACACCAGGAGACCACCAGAAAACTGCCGTAAATAATAAGATGCGCAGAGCTCCTTCTGATGCACAGCCACCTCAATCAATTTTACTTGGAAGGGCAAGAACCCTTCAGTGTTAGCACACTGTTTCGGGAAACTAACTCTTTTTACTCCGACAACGGAATCATCGCGAGCAGGATGGCCCAGAGGGACCGTCGCAGACACAGCTAAAACGATGCAATCCCCGAGGCGTCACACAGTAGTGCTGAAACGACGCAATTTCCGAGGAATAGAGACGGAGACAGCAGAACGGCCCGGAGGCCGTGACGCCTCCGTCGCATGGGAAAAGGCAGCTACAGATTGCCATCCGTGATTTTCTATCGCAGCAGTTCGGAGAAACCACGCCGGACTCCTCGCAATATCCGGGACCAGAGCCGAGTCGCTTCCCGTGTTAGAGTTGTACTGGAACACAGTAGCAGGACGGGTCAGAGGGGCCACGCCGGTGTCGACTACTCAGGTTCACAAGTTTCCCAAGCGCCCAGAAACGGACAGCAGAACGGCCCGGCGGGACCGAGACCCCCGGCGGGACCGAGACCACCAGAGAAACAAGCAGGAGACTCGAGACCACGAAGAGACTGGAAACAGCAGGACAGCCCGGCCCGGCAGACGCCACAGGCGCGCCGGAGTTTAGTGGACCAGACTCCATGTCCTAAAGGGAGCACGCCGGAGTGCACGCTGCAGACACTAAAGGGAGCACGCCGGAGTGCACGCTGCAGACGCTGAGTCTAGTGGAACAGACCGGTGACCCGATCTGCACCCTTTACTGTGCGGTTTGGAGGTGCGTCGTGCGCGGACAGCTAGCAGTTCTCATGCCGACCAGGTCCCATGAGACTAGAAGCCAGCCATGATCGCAGCAGCAATGTTGGTAGTTGTGACAAGAACAGTGAGAAGCACGAAGAAATACCGCGATGATAGCCGTCGGTGTCGCGGGTGTCATGACCATGTCAGCACCATCACCATCAACATCCGGGCAACCAACCATTGTAAGCAACAGCTTCGTCGTCATCGTAACAGGCCAGAGTGACCCAACATAGGGCTCGGAATACTGCCAAATACTACTACTTAGGGCTCCTACTATTACAATTACAATATACCCGGATTCTATTTCTGAAGGCCCTATACTAAGCCTTTATAATACCCCTTTGCAGAACCTTGACAGAGAAACCCCTATCTAACATTATCTAATTGCCAGTATTACGGCCCCTATATTAACCAAACGTCTTGAGATCCAAGCTAAGCGTCGACAGATTGTTGAAGTACGAGGTCGCGTTTGCCACGAACCAGTCGCATGCGGAGCATGCCTCTCTTCCGATTCCCCAGGAGCTAACGAATTGATATGGGCGTTTCCGAAAATAGGGTAGCCTAATATAGTACCCTAAATAGTAGGATCCTTATTATACGGACCGCAAAATAAGGTACCCCGAATTTTCGGAAACTCCCAGATTAAGGTGATGGAGCATAGCAGGACGCGGAGCCTCGAGGCAGTGAGAAGCTTTGGGCCCCCAGACCCGACGAGGGTGTTGCGCTAGCGTTGCTCATAGGGACCCCCTGAAGGGGAGGGTAGGGAGCCGTTATGCCCATAATAAGGCCTACCCCCCTAAGGAGCTCATAGGGACCCTTAGGGGGTAGGGAGCATTTACGCCCATAGTAAAGACTTAATGAGTCCCCTGCCCCCCTAAGGATCCCTAGGGAGCCGTTATGCCCATAATAAGGCCTAC
>BGNK01001717.1:62967-94482 GCA_003297005.1 Symbiodinium sp. clade A Y106 | reverse complement strand
GCGATTAACGCCCCAACCCCCGCCCCCAAAATCCTAGAATCCCTGGAACTCTCTCACTTTGACTGCATCCCTCGGTCCCGAACCTGCATGCTTTGGAGGCTTGGGGCTTCGGGTTTCAAAGTCGGTTCTTCGCCCTTTCAGGGGTGTCGTGTCTGTAAGATGTGAGGATAAATACTACGAGTAACAATCATCATAACCGCTCTTATTGGTCACATTCGTATGATCATTATTTTCGGTATTATGGTTATTGTTGTTCTTTTTATTGGCCTTTCAAGCTTGAAGGGAAGCCGCGATCTTGACCCCCAAATGTTAAGCTCCAGGCTGCAACTTGAAAACCAACCGCTCCAGACCTACTCTCAACCCTAAAACCCGACACCCCTCAATACCCTAAAAACCCCCTAGACCCTGCACCCCGAACCCTAACACCCTTAAACCCGAAACGCTGAAAACCCCGAAAGCTCAAAACGACCCTCAACCCGACTGAACCCAAAGCCCAAACAACTAAAAAAGCAAAAAACAAAACCTTAAGCCGCTTAGAGTGTCNGACCCTCAACCCGACTGAACCCAAAGCCCAAACAACTAAAAAAGCAAAAAACAAAACCTTAAGCCGCTTAGAGTGTCCCTTATACTAACCCTTTCAACCCCGTATAGAACAACTCTTAGGTCCCAAAAAAATCACCCTTAATCAGACTGGCCGCAGTTGTGCTGCTGGCGGCACTGTAGCCGCCATAGCCTCCCTGGTCACCACGTGAACATGCACGTTGCATTGAGAAGCTTTGGGACTAGCGCTGCCGGCTTTGAAGCTGCAAGGGTGGATGGTATTTGGATTGCCTGAGAGCCTGCTCCAGCAAGCTCATGCTTCTTGAACTGCAGGTTGTGTTGACAGCTTGGCTGCATCTCAAGAACAAGAACAAAGCCCTAGCAATAGTCAGGCTGGCGACGGTGCCGGTTCCGCTGTAGCCGCNCAAGTCAGAAGCCCAAACCCAGGAAGTCTCTTGACAGACGAGTTTGGGGTTTGCGATTAACGCCCCAACCCCCGCCCCCAAAATCCTAGAATCCCTGGAACTCTCTCACTTTGACTGCACCCCTCGGTCCCGAACCTGCATGCTTTGGAGGCTTCGGGCTTCGGGTTTCAACGTCGGTTCTTCGCCCTTTCAGGGGTGTCGCGTCTGTAAGATTTGAGGACAAATACTACGAGTAACAATCATCATAACTGGTCTTATTGCTCACATTCGTATGATGATTATTTTCGGTATTGTGGTTATTGTTGTTCTTTTTATTGGTCTTTCTTCACCCTTGGAAGGGAAGCCGTGATCTTGACCCCCAAATGTTAAGCTCCAGGCTGCAACTTGAAAACCGAACCGCTCCAGACCTACTCCAAACCCTAAAACCCGACACCCCTCAATACCCTAAAAACCCCTAGACCCTGCACCCCGAACCCTAAAACCCTTAAACCCGAAACGCTGAAAACCCCGAAAGCTCAAAACAACCCTCAACCCGACTGAACCCAAAGCCCAAACAACTAAAAAAGCAAAAAACAAAACCTTAAGCCGCTTAGAGTGACCCTTATACTAACCCTTTCAACCCCGTATAGAACAACTCTTAGATCCCAAAAAGATCACCCTTAATCAGACTGGCCACAGTTGTGCTGCTGTCGGCACTGTAGCCGCCATAGCCTCCCTGGTCACCACATGAACATGCATGTTGCATTGAGAAGCTTTGGGACTAGCGCTGCCGGCTTTGAAGCTGCAACGGTGGATGGTATTTGGATTGCCTGAGAGCCTGCTCCAGCAAGCTCATGCTTCTTGAACTGCAGGTTGCGTTGACGGCTTGGCTGCATCTCAAGAACAAGAACAAAGCCCTAGCAATAGTCAGGCTGGCGACGGTGCCGGTTCCGCTGTAGCCGCCATAGCCTCCCTGGTCACCACGTGAACATGCATGGTGCATNCAAAAAAATCCAACGAGGCACAGTTGAGCCGTTGTTGGCGCTGTAGCCGCCATAGCCTCCCTGGTCACCACGTGAACATGCATGGTGCATTGAAAAGCTCCGAGACGCATGCCAAGTCAAAAGCCCAAACCCAGGAAGTCTCTTGACAGACGAGTTTGGGGTTTGCGATTAACGCCCCAACCCCCGCCCCAAAAATCCTAGAATCCCTGAAACTCTCTCACTTTGACTGCATCCCTCGGTCCCGAACCTGCATGCTTTGGAGGCTTCGGGCTTCGGGTTTCAACGTCGGCTCTTCGCCCTTTCAGGGGTGTCGCGTCGATTTGAGGATAAATACTACGAGTAACAATCATCATAACTGGTCTTATTGCTCACATTCGTATGATCATTATTTTCGGTATTGTGGTTGTTGTTGTTCTTTTTATTGGTCTTTCTTCAAGCTTGGAAGGGAAGCCGTGATCTTGACCCCCAAATGTTAAGCTCCAGGCTGCAACTTGAAAACCGAACCGCTCCAGACCTACTCCCAACCCTAAAACCCGACACCCCTCAATACCCTAAAAAACCCTAGACCCTGCACCCCGAACCCTAAAACCCTTAAACCCGAAACGCTGAAAACCCCGAAAGCTCAAAACGACCCTCAACCCGACTGAACCCAAAGCCCAAACAACTAAAAAAGCAAAAAACAAAACCTTAAGCCGCTTAGAGTGTCNGACCCTCAACCCGACTGAACCCAAAGCCCAAACAACTAAAAAAGCAAAAAACAAAACCTTAAGCCGCTTAGAGTGTCCCTTATACTAACCCTTTCAACCCCGTATAGAACAACTCTTAGATCCCAAAAAAATCACCCTTAATCAGAACTGGCCACAGTTGTGCTGCTGGCGGCACTGTAGCCGCCATAGCCTCCCTGGTCACCACGTGAACATGCATGTTGCATTGAGAAGCTTTGGGACTAGCGCTGCCGGCTTTGAAGCTGCAANATTTGGATTGCCTGAGAGCCTACTGCAGCAAGCTCATGCTTCTCGAACTGCAGGTTGCATTGACGGCTTGGCTGCATCTCAAGAACAAGAACAAAGCCCTAGCAATAGTCAGGCTGGCGGCGGTGCCGTTTCCGCTGTAGCCGCCATAGCCTCCCTGGTCACCACGAAGCTCCGGTGGAGAGATTTAGTCTCTAGGGCTGAAGGGTGGTGAGCTGTTTCGACATGCCAGATACAACGGCACAAGTCTTTATGATGTGTCCTAGACTTTCATGTGCTAATTTGGCTGCAGGTTCACAACGATTTAAAAGTTGAGGTTTGCCGTCGAGAATGAAAGGAAGTAACGCCAAGCAAAACACAGCATCAGTCCGGCGACCGTTGTGCCAGTGCCATAGCCGCCATAGCCCGCCTTGTAGCAGCGTGAACGTGAATGTCTCAATGAGAAGCTTTGGGACAGGTGCGGGGGGCTAGGCTCTGGTTCAGTCGGAAGCCTAGATGGCGGTTCGACTGGAACCGGCTCAGGGCTGTCGAGACCCCAGACCCTGAACAGGTCAAGGTTGATGCCCCCTCCACTTTGGACTTGGGACGTCATTATTCAGGGCTTCAGGGCTCTAGGGTCAGGGTCAAGATAGCTGCCTAAGCGTGCACACTCTGCTAAAGTCTACAGGAAATATCGCACTTTGATGCGAAGTTGCCAGGTGCCTGAGAAAGCATGAGACGGCTCTGGCCGAGCATCTCAACCTACGGATTCAAGGCTGTCTGGTGCTTAGTCGGGGAATGGCTATAGTAGTCCCTATATAATCCCCAAGAATAGTCTCCATAATCCATTCCCCCATTCCCTACTAAGAACCAGACAGAAGGTCTCGGCTTGCAGATTCAGACTCTGAACGCTGATGCCTATGCCGCAAACCCCGTCCATCCTTCGGACTTGGAAAACCCTTGGCTGTCTTCTGAACCCCTCCTAAAAGTTAAACTTTTTAGAACTCCTTATTATAGTTCATATAGAAACCCAAAAAGTTAAAGTCCTAAGAGCCAACCAGAAGAATGCCCAGAAACAGTGGTCCAAACGTCTCTTGACACAGGAGCTTGGAGTTCGCGGTTTAAGGTCCCTTTGGAGGTTGCTCGGCTCTCCGCCAGCTTTCTGGGGTTTCGCGTCTGTAAGACTTGCGGACAATATTGCGAGTAGTAATTGTCATAATTGTTCTTGTTAATAATGATGCTAGTATTATCATTACAATTGTCATTGTTATTATTGATATTAGTATAGCCGGAGGCTTTGAAGGGAAGCCGCAATCTTGACCCCCAAATGTTAAGCTCCAGGCTGCAACTTGAAAACCGAACCGCTCCAGACCTACTCTCAACCCGAAAACCCGACACCCCTCAAAACCCTCAAAATTCCCTTAGACCCTGCACCCCGAACCCTTCAAACCCGAAGAGCTGAAAACCCCGAAACCTCGAAACACCCCTAAACCCTACTGAAGTCTAAAATTTCAACAAGCAACCTAAACCGCAAATCTTAAACCTCTTTAAGATTCCCTTTGTCTTAATAACCTTTATAAACCCCAGCCGTATAGTAACTCTTAAATCCAAACAGCATCAAAACCCTGCAACCTGCAAGAGTCGAGATTGAACGGCCCGTCGGATTTGCTGCGTCTCGACCTCATGCACACTGGGTTTGGGGCAGGGTTTAGGGTTTAGGGCTCAGGATTTAAATGGTTTCCAGCTCTTGAGGTCTACACTTGCGACTTGTACGGGGTTGCCGGGTTCTCAGGAAGGAGGGTGTGAAAGAATGAGTTTAGATTCCGCATTCGTTGTTCATGATCCCGAAACCCGAAACAATCCCGAACGCTCAGAGCTTATACGTTACATGCTTTGTCCTTAGGGCGGTGTTGAAGCACGGCTCCCTTCCACTTACCTACGAAAGAGCGTTGTTCTACAAGGACCAACCTCACCACGGTCCACAGATCCCTCTGTAAAGCTGATTCTGAAAGGATCGCTTGGACCCTTCAGAGCACATGCGGGGGCCTAGACAAATCGCTTCCGGTATTCATAGGCTTTGTCCGTAGGGGCCAAAAGGGTTTTCAGCAGTCAGAGCAAGTCATCTTGTGGCATTTGGAATGTATGCCGTTTGAGTCAGGAAGGGAACCCTCGGATCCTGTAGCGTCGCTTTGGACTGGCGCATGCTCCATGCAATGGACTGAGTACCGAAGAATACACTATGCACAACCCCGCAAACCCAACTTTACACAACTTGGCAAGGAGCACCTAGGACGCAAAACCCGTCCGAAGCCTAATGTCAGTCAAGGAATCCTGGTTCCTAGTCCGGCTCTGAAGACAGACCATTTTCGCCAGGATTTCTGATCAGGTTCTTACATGCCAGAAACCCCGGCTAAGCGAAGTGCCACCACAGGGGGCTTGCGTGCCGCCACACCGGGCTTGCGTGCCGGTTTCGCTCGCTGGCTTCTGACCTTTGACACAGACTCTCAAAAAGTTGGGCCCTAAACCCTAAACCCTAAACCCTATAAACCGGCCATTGTGCTTGTGGCTTCAAGGCTGTTGGGGTCGGGTGTCTCGGGGCTTGAAGGCTCTGAACCTGCTTAGGTGCAACCAAGTTGCTGGGGAGACCCTGTTTTGGGTTCTGGATGCGATGCTCTTGGCGGGGCTCAACCCAGGGTTTAGGGTTTAGGGTTTAGGGCTCAGAACCCTAAACCCTAAACCCTAAACCGGTTTAGGGTTAAGAGCTTAAGGCTTCCAACCCCGAAGTCGGCACGTAAGTTGCAAACGAAGGCCCTTTCGAAAAGCTGCACTCAGGAATATTCCTTTAGAGTTATGGGGGCAGTTCTTAAGGTTTAGGGCTGCTAGAGGTTTACGGCTACTGGTCGGCTTGCACGTCAAAGTTTAGAAAGAGCACTATAGGGGCCTTAATAATTAGAATAGGGTTTTGGGGCCCATTGTACTATAATTACAATAAGGAATCCCCACAATATAGTATAGGTAATTTTTTGGCCCCTATATTAGCGCAGCTCCAGTGGTCAAGTGTGAGCACAATCACAATGCAAAACGGACCGCACACGGCGGTTTGAAATGCACTAGGGAGGTTTACAAGTACGAGTACCTTAGATGGGGTTATAGGTACATATAGCTATGGTCGCCTTACGTATAAACCTGCTTCGCCTGATCCTCGAAGTAGACCCCACGAGGAAGAAGCATCTTAAGCCACTCCTCTTCATTTATGCGTATTGCGCACACCCCCGTAAGCTTGACAAGGCTTACTCGAATCTCAGGAGAGGCACATGCCCGAGCAAGACATGCCCAAAAGGACCCTAGACGGCCTGTATTTTCAGAGCTGAATAACCCTAAACCCTAAACCTTAATCTCTGTGCAAAAGGCTCCCTGCGAGCCGGCGGCTTTCAAGCGTCTCGCATTGGGCTCGACACCAGCATCACAGGAGGCCTCTGACACGTCCACCCTGAAGCCCTGAACGCTCCGACTCCAAATCGAAGGTGGAAAGCATCGGAGTCTACATTATCTATATCATGTGATGTGAAACTGAGCTATGAGAGTACGCGAGGTCTACATTATTCAAGACAATCTCAATCTCGCCGCCTTGCAGCCTTGCAGCCTTGCAGCCTTGCAGTGCAGTAGCAGTTAGGTCATACCCTAGGGCCCCAGGGTGCGTCGATCAAAAGGGGGCCGACCCTGCTCACACCCAACTTCCCACCCCCCAGTGGGTTGTGAGGGCTGAGGACTGAAAGCCCGGAGCGGTTCTACGCCGCTCGCCCGAGGAAGCCTCCCACGAAGAAGGAAGGAAAGGAACATCCACGGAGCTAAGAACCTGAAGTCCCAGAAGCTTCCTGAATGTTAGGGCCTGAATCCGGCACTCAAACGAACCCAGCCATACTCAAAGAACCCTGTCATGGAAATGCCAGAAAACTTTATGATGTAGAAACGGAAACGGCATTTCCAATTCAAAGCTGCAGGATTGTTGGCGATACACGCCGCCAAGTCCCTGCCAATGTTTGGGATTAGAGGCTGAGAGGGGGAGTGGAGTATCGGGTTTTCAGTCTACGAGTAAGGCGTAAGGTGTAGGGTAAACTAGCCGTTTTCAGTCTACGAGTAAGGTGTAAGGTGTAGGATAAAAACTAGCCTCCTGATGTTAGGCTTACGTGTTTCTTTGTTGGTTTCTGCTTCGCGCTTTGAGGGAGTCCGCCCCCTTTTTTTGCGCAATTTTTTGTTGGGAACTCTTTGGGGATCTATCTAGGTGGTTGTGGTTTAGGGTTTAGGGTTTAGGGTATCTAGGTGGTTGTCTTTTATTTTTTGGATCCCTAATATAATGCGGCACCTAGTATTGAGGGTGTCCAAAAAGGGACCCTCATTTTGACAACTACCCATCTGACCACCTAATTCATGGGAAGACGAGAGGCTGCACCCTGAAACCCCCAAACGCTTTAGCCTGAAGCCCCTTCATCCAAAGAGGATTAATGCTTCAGGGTATGAAGCCAGATTAACCCCCAAAGATAGGGGCCGAAGGCACTAGATCTCCGAGAGTCAAGGCAAAGCTGGCCCGAAGTAATTCTTGAGGTAGTATTCTGCTCTTGCTTCTCTAGGTTCTGCAGTAGCCCCTTAATAATACAATACTAATAATTTTGCCCTTTGTCGTACTACTCGGTGTTAATAAGGGGAGCCCAAAAAGAAAAAGGGCAAAAGGGTACTACTCAGAAACCTGGTGGTTGGGAGCATACACTGTACCAAAAAGGGCTACTTCTACTACGGCTGTGGCTCGCTGCTCCGGGGTGTGCCTGTGCTGGCAGAAGAGTGCAGAGACGCGCTCGCCCTGACAAGACGTTAACACTTAGAGCAGCGTCTGGGGGGGTATATAGCAAGATTGCAAGGGCTATTAAGGGTGTGTGGGCTTTGGGTTTTCGGGCTGTCGTTTCGATACGAAGGAACTTGTCATTGCGATGCGTGACCACAACGAAGCCGAGCGATCGAATCAAATAAGCTTCACGTTCATCGGAGGGCTTGGGAGACTTGAAAAACTGTCCATGCCCCTGAAAGCCTAAACTCTGCGTGAGGCCAGGACAGCATACAAAGTAGGCTTCTAGGAGGAAGGGGCCAAGCACGCTGCAACCAGGATGCAAAGGTCGCAAACGCCTCCAAGTACCTCAAGGACAAGGCTACGGTTAAGCCGAGGGTTTTTCGGCGGTTCCGGCATTTCTTTCAGCACCGAAGGGTCGGCCTTGCTACTTGTAGGAATGTTGCACCCCAAACCAGTCAAGCCCTCCCGGAGCTTTTGGCTCAGGGGAAGGAGAGCCACAGTCAGAGTTGGAATGCAACAACATGTCAAAAAAAAACAATTCCGACACTCCGCAGCTCTGTCATCACCAACCCAAAGATTGCCTCGGTCTGGAGCCAGGGCAATTTAGGAATCCGGGGTTTATCCACGGTGGCAATGAGTCGATGCTTCCATACTGAGTCCAGCAGAGCGTCTCGATAGTCCTCTTTGGGCTCGCGTCGGAGAGCTCATCCTTTAAGCGGTGCGATGCTCAGATCGAGGCTTCAGGGCTGCGAGGTCTGGGAGATCAGGGGTCCAGGGCTTCTGCATAGAGCTCTGGCGCCTAGGGCTTCAGAGTTGGGAGTTTCGGATTAGCTTACAGCACACGTTCAAGAAGCAGCAGGAGCAGGAGTAGCAGGCCGCAGGAGTAGCCGCAGGAGTAGCCGCAGGAGTAGTATGAATAGTAGGAGGAGGAGGAGGAGGAGGAGCAGCAGGAGTAGTAAAGTAGTAGTAGTAGCAGTAGTAGTAGTGCAGCAGCAGCAGCTGCTGCTGCTATGCGTCGTAGTGCTAGCTCGTCCTGCCGTCACGGCCATAGTCGTGTCACAGCATTAGAGCAAAAGCGGTGGATGCTCGCGTGTCACCGAGGCTCGTAGATCCCCGCGAAGCTGTTGTTGAGCAGGGCAAGCTCCGGACAAGCAGTGAAGCAGGATACCTGCAGGGATCTAAGCTTCCGAAGACGAAGAGTTCCACAGGTTTTGGGTGCAAGAAAGGGGCCTCAATAATAAGAAGAGGGTTTTGGGGCCCAGTATACTGTAGTTATAACAAGGAAACCCCCAAAACAGTATCGGTAAATGAATCAGGCCCCCTATACTAGGCTTAGACGTTGGGCTTGGGCGTTTTAAAGCGTCTGCACAGAACCCGAAATCCGGCAGCCCCATTCTTGGAAGCTTCGGATATCCTTCTCCTGCTAGACCCTGAACTCTAAGGATGACCATGCAGCCTTACCAAGAAGCGCGGGAGAGTGAACTTCCAAAAACCTGTTGTATTTAACGCAGAAAGCTCACATCAACGAAAGCTAGATTTGCATCTGCTCAGTTCACACAAACGTGTGTGTGTGTGTGTGAACCTCCCTAGCACATGGGAGCAGAGGGTCACTCCTTCCATTTCGTCTTCAACGAGAACAAAAACATGTTTGCAGGGGGCATGCGGCCATTACGCAAACGCATGCCAACGAAGCTATGCGTAATGGTGGANCACATGGGAGCAGAGGGTCACTCCTTCCATTTCGTCTTCAACGAGAACAAAAACATGTTTGCAGGGGGCATGCGGCCATTACGCAAACGCATGCCAACGAAGCTATGCGTAATGGTGGATATCAGACTTGATCAATCTGGCGTACCTGCAAGAAAAAGCTGGGGCCCCTGAGCCAGCAAGATTAGAAGGCCCCTGCGCCAAGATTAGTTAACAACATACAACATTCTTTGCTTTTCCTGACCTCTTCTCTTCTGCCGAATCTATCAGTGTGATTCAGCGTGGGTCATGAGACTCCAGAACAGCGGCTTTCCGTCAAGGCGCCGTGGTGACCCTTCGTGGGAGACCGGTGATGAACCGGATATGTTCAGATTCCCGTTCAGCTGATCAGTTCTCCTGTTCTCCTAGTCTATGATTATTGCTGACGTTCTGCAGTTCGCGTCATGTGCTTCTGACATGAGGGCAGGCGTGGTAACCGCGGCTAGTGCACAGGTCTACCTCGCTATTCTGCTGTCCCGTATTCTTTCTCTTCTGTCTCAGGGAATGCAAGGGCATGTGCATCTGACATGAGGGCATGCGCGGTAACATCGGCTAAAGTGAGTGTTTGCAGCTTCCTCCGGGAAGTACTCGGCAGCTTTCTCTTCTTCTTGCATCTTTCCCCCCCGGGACCCTAACACCTCTTGAGGTCGTCCAAGGACGGGTGACCATTGCTCCTGGGTGCCTTTGTGCACAGTTGGAGGATGGAATACTTCTCCTGGGTGCTTTCGTGCACAGCTGGTGGGTGGAAACCCCATTCCCGCTACTGGCCTTGGACCCCGTTGGGGTAGCTGGGCAGTAGTCACTCCGTTCCTGGGTCTTTGCTGGCAGCTGGAAGGAGTGTACTAACCCTAAACCCAAGATAACAACATACAACGATTACATTGTCAATACATTGATCTAAAGCTGCTAGCCCTGGACCCCCTCGTGGGTAGCTGTGTAACAGTCTTCTTTCCATTTCCCCGTAACTGTTGCCTTTGGGGGCCGGCGCGCCAGCTGAGGGACAGCACCAGTACCAGTTTTTTCCCCAGGCTGGATCTGGGCCCTTGCGAAGGCAGCTGATCGGCCTTCCCTATCCATCTGTCGCTTCTGGGGCTGCGCGCCCAGGTGAAGGACAATCCTCATCCCTAACTTAAAAACTTCACCGCAGCCTGGACTACCACAGCATTGCTACATTCTGGACTACGTCGTCAAGTTCTGCAATTGGGCATTGCAGCCCACAGGGTTTTGTGGTTTAGTTTTGGGTTCGCTGTAGGTCATGATGCCCTGGCGTGGCATAGTAGGAAAACAGCGGTTCGCCCCAACGTGGGGCTGTGTGTGTGAACCTCCCTAGCACATGGGAGCAGAGGGTCACTCCTTCCATTTCGTCTTCAACGAGAACAAAAACATGTTTGCAGGGGGCATGCGGCCATTACTCAAACGCATGCCAACGAAGCTATGCGTAATGGTGGATACCAGACGGCACAAGTTTGAATACTTTAGGACAGGCTGACGGAAACTCGACGACCTTTAAGACCCCTCCAGCCCCAAGTCGACCAACCCCCGCAAAAGAGCAATTTGAGGGTTTAGGGTTTAGGGTTTATCACCCCAGAAGGCCGATACCCGAAAGCTCCAAAGACCCTCAAATCCCTGAGAGCCCCGAAAGCTCTAAGCTCTAAACTCCACATCCTCGGGCGTCCGCATCCAGCCCTACTCCGAGCCACGGGGAAGGGCGTCTGCTGGGCAAAGCTTTGCACGGCCTCCCGCTCTGGGTGTGGGGAACTTGAGCTGGAATTGGGCTGCATTGTACTATACTTCTTACATTGTATTATGGTTATATAACATTATACTATAGCTACCCTATAGTTATACTATAATTATACTTTCTTCTTGTTTCAAGCTGTACATGCCGGATTACAGCGTGTTGTGCTGTCTATCTGCTTGTACTGTGTACACAAATACACAATGCACGTGCATATTTATGCAGGTATGCATGTATGTATTTCTGCCGTACGTCTCTCTGTGTGTGTACAAACATGGAGAGACAGAGAGAGCGAGAGAGCTTAAGCAACTCTTGCGCGCGGTGACTTGTCTTGAACCTGGTTTGCACCTTTGTTGGTAATGAGACTCGTGTCGGAAGTTTTAGTCGTTTTCACGGCAGTGGTCGCTGTCGTCGCCGTGACCATGGTCCCCGTCTGGTAAAGCATGGTAGCGGTGGTGCTGGTAGCGACAAGACAGCGGTGGTGGAGGTGGCACTGATAGCAGCACAAGCGCAGCACCACTAGTTCGGAGTAGCTGGCACTAGCAGATCTCGGCTGGTCAAATTCGCACTACGACGACTAAGCAAAGCTTGGGGATACAGTTCAGGGCTCATGGCTTGGGTAAAGTGAAACCCCATACCTCCAAAATCTCAGCCTGCTTTCCCCCTACCAAGCCCGCAAACAATAGCAGCAACAACAACAACCTCGACAAAAGCCAAGACAAGGAGAAGAGTACACGCCGCAGGCCTGGAGCCAGAAAGAAAGTGAGCTTTTGGGGTGACTCGCTCACAATAAGTCCGTCTGAGCAGAGACTGAGATCTGCCACAGTATGCACAAAAAAAGGACTGCGACAGGTCGTCATTACAACCTACCAGACCTCAAGATAGCAGAAATCAATACCATCACGCAAACTTCTATGTTAGAGACGTGCTTCTCCATTCTACCTTCCGGTGAGCAATCGTTCCCAATCCCACATCTCCGCTGGGGCCGTGCCTGGGAGCCGTTCTCGTATGTCCCATTGCTGGCATTGTACTGGGAGTCGTTCTCGTATGTCCCATTGCTGGCATTGTTGACCCTCAGCAAGAGCATACAGGGTAACGACCGTAACATGACCCTCAGGTTCTCGTATGTCCCATTGCTGGCATTGTACTGGGAGTCGTTCTCGTATGTCCCATTGCTGGCATTGTATTCCTCACGGAAGCTCTGAGCTCTGCGGCAACGTGGGGCGTTTCCCGGTCAGACCCACCGGGCTGCTACTTCCCAGGGAGGCTTCGGTCTCGGGCTCAAAGCACCAAAAGCGCGGACGAAGACCTTGAAACCCTGAGCCCTGGAGGCTTGGCTTACTTCGGGATGTTGCCCATACCCGACCTGAGGCTCCGAATAGAGTGCAAAGCGAGTCCTGCAAGCGCCGCTTAGGCGGTGCGCTTTGGGCGTCGATGCCTGCGGAGACAGGACGAGCGCAGCAATGCACGGATTAGAGGGTTTGGGGCTGCAAGGGTTTGGGGTTTAGGGAGTTTAGGGATTAGGGCGTTTTCGAAGTTGTGCCTGAACAATGGCTCCACCCCCGCCCCGAACCCGAAGGCTTCAAACCGCATCCGCTGAGACATATGTTGGGTTTATGGCTCAAGCCTTGGGATGGAGGCCTGATATCTGAGCGCATACAGACTTAGAATATCTGCCGAAACCCTCAGCCCTGAGCCACGGTTCACCGTGGAGGGTTTCGGATCTTGAAGCTTGGAAGGCTCAGGGCTGGAGCGGGAAAGCACCCAAAGCACTATGTTATACAGTATATATGCATGTATCTGTGCATATCTACAGATAGATGGATAGATGGGTAGATGGATAGATAGATTAGATAGCCAGATAGGTAGATAGATTGCTTGGTTATATGGTATATCGCATCTTCTGATAGATAGATTTGATACTAGATAGATTGCTTGGTTATTATGGTATATAGTATATTCCTACATTATCTGTGACCTGCGGCTGCCAAGAATGGCAGAAGGCGCCATGCCCACGCGGCCATAGTGAGACGACCTGCTGACCCAGGGCTGCCGGGGACTTGGGACTACGTACAAAAACAGCCCCAAGGCCCAAGAAAACGGTGCCTTAAGAATTAGAATAGGGCTCCTTGAAAAGGGGTACTATAAGGGATACTATAAGGACTCTATGATATAGGGGCCCCAATAATAAGAATGTTGTATAATGTACTATAACCATACTAAGTCTTGGGTAATTATTTAGGCCCCGATAGTACCGGGTTATAAGGTGCCGGTCGTTGATTTGGCAAAGAACCACATATGGGTGGTTGTCAAATTTAGGGTCCCTGTTTGGGTACCCTAAATAGTAGGTGCCATATTATATTAGGGACCCGAAAAGGGACCATAAGATTGACAACCACCCATATGAAGAAATAAATTGCGCTTCAAGCGCCTCAACTTTGCAAGGATCTCGAAACACTGCCACGACTAGTCGGCATCTTCATCTGGGTAGTCTTAATATCAGACACACTTACATGCCAGAAAGAAAATGCAAATTGCAGCCTTTTTGAACCTGAAGAGCACCAGGAAACATTCCTAGATCACCCAGCGTGTAACTATGACGGGAGCCCGAAGCAGGAGTCGCAGCTGATGTGACTGGAGCATGGTTCAAGGCCCACGAGCACCAAAGTTGGGTTCTACGCTGACAAAATGAGCAGTGCACCGAAGAGGGAGCCGGAGCGCGCCGAAACTCTGAACCCACATAGACCTGTACATCCAAGAATCCCCGCAGGACGCCCAAGTCAGGAAACCAATACAACTTTTTATGTCAATAATTAATTGTTGGACATCTGCAAGCTGCAACTCGGGACCAGACGCTGATGGTACAAAGAAACCTTTGCCAAGAACCCTAACGTCCGAAACTCAAACCGCCGCTCTGAAAGCCTACAACCCCCCAAAACCCTGAACACCAGAAGCCTAACATAGTGGCCTCAATAAAAAGAATAGGGTTTTGGGGCCCATTGTACTATAATTATAATAAGGAACGCCTAAAGTCATATAGGTACTAGTAGGCACTGAAGGGTTCCGTGTTCCGGAGGGTAAGGAGCCTGGCACCCGCAGGGGCCCTGGCCGCGGGCGTTCCGTGCTCGGCCCGGAAATGAAAACTTGCAGCCGAAAGGCCGAAAGGATGCTTGCGCGATGGGTCCAGGGGGCTTGAGATCCGGAATCCGGGGTTCAGGGTTTACGGTCCAGGGTTTAGTAGAACTTGGTTGGTCGGACTTACAGCGTAGGATGCTTGCAGGTTCGGCATCTACAGCCAGGATTAAGAGAATGGTCGAGGCCAAGCGGAACACTGACGAAGAATGAAGACTTGAAAGCCGAAGCTCAACAACCTCAAAGCCTCTTTTGTTTCCAGGGCCTCCGTGCGGGATCCGCTCAGATCTCTCAGAGCTGCTCCGTCGTTGTGCACACGCGCTTGGCAGCGAGAAGCTCTTTGCTGCCATGGAACCGTATTTATGAAGAAGCACGAGCCTCCACTGTGCATCCTTCGGGTGAAAACGACGACGACTGCGACGAAGCCCAACAGTAATACCCGCACGAACACCACATTGTGTACAACACCACTGCAGTGACCAACAGTACTAATTACCGTGCCATGATGAAGCCGATTAAGATCGAAATGATGAGAGTGATGATGGTGATGATGATGATGATGGTGATGACGCTTCTATTGCTACTGATGATGATGTTGTTGTTGCTGGTGGTGCGATGGTGATGCTTCTATTGCTACTGAGGATGAGGAGGAGGAGGATGTTGATGTTGATGTTGATCATGATGGTGAGAATGGTGGGGGTGATGGTGATGGTGATGAAGCTGGTAATGATGATGGTGATGATTGTGATGATGATGATGACGATGGTGCACAGATGGTGATGATGGTGATGATGGCGATGATGTGATGTTCATGATGTGGTGATGATGGCCGTGGTCTTAGGTCTCGCTGCCGCACGTACGCTGTAGTTGTGTCCAGCGTGCCAAACAGGACTTCTGCTCTTGAGGGCTGTGGACTCGAGGTTTAGTCTAGGGTGGTTCGGTGGTTCCATGAACTCTTGGACGTAGGCTTTAACACTTGAGTTCTGGGCCACACAAATAGGAGTTTCAGATTGATGTAATAACATCAACGAACTCTCTCTCGTTTCGTCACCTGTTCAGGTCTCCGTGGCCCATCGGGGGCATTGGGAAGTTGGGGCTGGATAGCCGCATGTTGGGAAAGGCCATAGAAAGTATTACTACATCGCTATGATGATACCTGTCATAGTCGTCACGCGTACTTGAAGCCCAAAAAAAAGCGGCTTCCAGTCAGTCCCGTGGCATGATGGCACTGTCATGCACAAGATGGCCTCGCAGCCTGGAAAGGAGTCCAGGGTACGACACCCAAAGTATTTCCACTCCTGGCGGATGCAACCTTTTACAATTTTACATAGGGCCCCAAGGAGGCTTCAGGAGGCTTCAGGCTGAAAAGACTAAGAGCGCTGCAGGGAGCCGAAATAACTTTGAAAGACAGGGCATGCTGGCTGGATCGCTTCGGCCAAGCCAGCACCCCGGCAAAACCTCCAGCGAAGCAGCAGGAAGAGCGGGCAACGGAAACTTGTTGATACACGACCGGCACCCCAATGAGTGCTCCGGCAACGGGCCAAAGCGATGTGTCCAGTGCCGTTTAGGATTTAAGGTTTTGCGCATTGTGGGGAAAGGAGGGTTGCAGCTTGCCTCATATCTAGTAGCATGAATGGCACCTTTGCATCGCACCGTGGCAACAGCCGATTCTGGTACTCATCAATCCACTTCCGCGGTCGATGTCGGTGAAACAGCTCGACGCCTATAGATGGAGAATTCAAGCTGCTTGCAGCCACCCCTGTGTTGAACACCACAGGATCCCTGCAGTATTGTTGCCATCCTCGCAATTTCCTATCTTTTCTCCTTCGTAGGATGGTGATGGTGATGATGTGTTGCCGTGTCGTTGCTTGTGTTCAACGACTCACTTTCGAGTCCCGTTCTTCCTCAGGAACTGACTACTGGCATCAGCACAAACTTACTGCCATATCTGTCAGCGGCTAGCTTCAAATTCTCGCCCCGCTACGAAACCAAGTTCCTTTAAGTCTTGCTCTGACCCCTGATGATCGCAAGACCCAGACGAGCTCAGGCTCTAAGAGACGGGTAGCTGCAAGAAGCCGGGGTTGACGTTTCGGCGACGGCTACAGCGGACCTCCAGGCTTCGATGGAACCTTCATCTTGATAACAGAGCGGCCCAGATGGCATGTTCAACTCCAACTACAGGGAAAGGCAATTGAATTTGCCATTATTGATCCTTTGCTGGCTCATATTTTTGCTGCCTGGGGATTGCGCAACTCCGACAGAAGTCGCCTATACGCGCCATCAGAAAACGGCACCCGCTCATGGGGCACACATGCAAGCGACCTTCGAAAAAGAAATGTTGAGATGGCTCCCTCGAAAGACCAAGCAAGTGGTGGTTTGTCTATGTGCCAAATCCGCAAAAATCTCAGATCTCCGGGAAACTCCAGGATGGAGAGGAAACAACGTGCGGCCCTTACCGGAAGGCAAAGGCAAAGCTCAAAGAGTCAACCTGCCGATCCTGCCCCCAGCCCAAAGGCCGAGTCAACCTCAACCTCCCAATAGAAGCGCATCGTTACAGGAGATATACAACCAAGCAGCAGGCAGCAGCATGATACATGGACCAAGGTGCTCAACAAACGTGCATGTTCTGAGAAACATCTGAAACAACTACCGACTCCATTCCGAGGCAACGGCGTTGCTATACTCTCAGGCCATCATGGTGGCGGCAATGAGCAGGAGCGCCGAGAAGCTGGCGTCGGTGCTCTTCAGATTTCTACACGGCCCCAGATTCATCTTCGCAACTTCACAATGCAATGCAGTGCTTGTGCTGTAGTAAACCGTACAGAAACCCTCAAAGACCCTTGAAAAGCAAGCGGGCGTGACTTAGGGGACTACCGAAAGTCGGCTCTAGGAGCAGGCAGCTCCCAAGAACCCGGATTAAACATGGCAGGTCGAAGCGTTCAGGGTTTAGGAGGTTTAGGGGGTTTAGGTTTTCGGTTGTATAGACCTTTGGGGTTTTGGGGCGTCGGGCTCTGAGTACTCTTTGGCTTGGGGGTCACTCCTTGAATGTAGTATACAGGGGCTTGCAGGGCTCGAAGACTCTTAGTGTTTGGCTGCTTCGATGTTGAAGCTCAAGCATCACAGAGATCCTTCCCTGGCCTACCGAAGTGCTTCGCGAAGCTGGGCTGCGGAATGGCCTGAAGCTACAGGGCCAGAAAGAACTTTCTGCGTTGCCTGTTCAACTAGTGGGAAAGGTAACCAGAAGTGCTGCTTAGCACCTCTTTCAAACCTGTTTCCACGACATCCCAGGCTGAGAACATCCCAAAAGGGTGCCACCAACGAACTCTAGAAGTTCCCTCTAGAAAGCCCTAAAATCGATATGCTGCGTCTTACATCCGCAGGCACTGACGTAGGGGACGTATGCGCAGCACCAAAACACAAACCTTTGCGTTCCGAGCAGCCGAAGAGATCCTACGACAGCAGGAAGAGCAAGAGTTCTGCAGTGGTGGGGACCGTGGTAGTGGTAGTAGCACCACTACTACTGCTACCGCTACTACTACTACTGCTACTACTACCACTGCTGCTACTACTACTACTAGAACACAAGAACATCAAACAATGCTTGCAAGATGAACTTTGCGCTCGCAGACTACAATCCCTCGCCTAGTCTCCCAGTCTCCTGCATGGCGTGAAACCTCCCATGCCTTAGGTCCCCCGAATGTCAAGCCTTGAGGGATTTAGGGTAAAGTCGGCCGGAAGCCCTGATTCGTCGGAACCCTCTCATGAAACCCACTTTGTTCCCGGCAGCAGTCGTTGTGGTCAGGTCGTCCGTCATGTTCTCCTCGCCATGGGGACTCTTAGCCCTAAGCCCTATAGACCCCATAAACCCCATAAGCCCCATAAACCCCATAAACCCTGTAAGCCCTATAAACCCTATAAACCTTAAACCCCCAAAGCCCAAAACCGTAAAACTCCAGGGCTGGTACCTCGCTAGAGGGTTTGGTCGCAACGAAACACGCGACATTTCTCAGCCCCGAAGCCGGTGGCGTGGCGAGTGGACAAAGGCACCCCAAGCCGCCAGCATTATTTACCTAGTGTATTACCTTTTTTAATGATACTTGATTATTGTATTTCATTATAGTATATGTTATTTTTAGTTATTGTATTGCATTATTGTATACATGTTTATGTTATACTTATTTGTTTGCAACATGCTATGTTATATGCAATTATTTATTGTGTTATTGTATTGTAGTATGTTATATTATGTTATACTTACTTATTGTATTATATTATATGCCAACGTGTTTTACTTACTATTGTATTAAAAGATATTGTCTCATGTTAGGCTTCACTTCCAGTAAGTCAGTAAGCTGCCTTGCCACGGAATACAACTCGTATGTAAGCCCGAGATCCTCTTCAAGTCACATACAAAGCAACCCTGAAAGCCTCGCCCGGCCGGCATGGCACCACGCGAGAACTGCGCATGGTAATGTAGGAGCCTTAATAATTAGAATAGGGTTCCTTTATAGGGGTCCATACGGGCTACTATAAAGGCAATTATAAGGATTTAGTGTAGGGGCCTTAATAAAATGGGGTTTGGGGGGCTCCTTGTTACAACTGTAGTATAAAGTACCCCCAAACTCTATCCTACTAGTAATTATTAAGGCCCCTATCTCACCCCAAACCTTGAAACCTTAAACAAAATCGAGGTTGTGGAATCCTGCTTCTGATCACTACAAAGGCCCAATCATAGGAAGAACCCCGGGTCTGGGGCCCCGACGGCCATGGTTGTCGTGGTCTCGGCAAGGCGGGTCAGTGAGGCTGTGCTTCAGGGCAAGGGTCACTGCCAAGGCTTTCAGGGCTGTGTCGAATTCAAGCCGGTTTAGGGTTTAGGGCCTTAGAGGTTAGGGTGGGTCTAGTACTTGGCATGAGCTGTAGAAGACTGAAGTATCGGGTTTAGGATTTCTGCTTGCTCGAGGGTGGGGCTCAAGGCACAACCGAGGCCCTCGTCGAGTCTTGGCCATGGACCGTGGTGGTGGTGGTCGTGGTCGTGGTGGTCGCCTCATCAACGGGCACGGAGGTCTTCACTGAACGGAGTTTGGAATGCTCCAGGAAATTTGAAGGGTAGGGCTTTCCACTTCAGAGGCGTCTAGGGTTTCGGGTGAGGTGCCTGCATCTGCGCTCGCCGTCGATGTTCTTGAGACTTCTCGACCCTCTGGCTGAGGCACGGGCCGGGATGAGATTGCTTGTTTTCCCAACCACCTCCCACGCGCAAATGGTGGTGGCAATGAGGTACAGGATCTAGCTGTGCGCAAATAAAGGATCATCACCCAATGATATCCATCATCATCATCTTCATCTTCATCTTCAGCATCATCATCAATGTCATTATCATCAGCACCATCATCATCATCACCATCACTGCAAGGACCGTCAATATCACCATCATTTTGAAATCGCGGGCAAGGGGCAGCACAAGTAGACCTCTGAAGTACTCCGAAGCATCTTCACCCTAAACCCTAAACCCTAAACCCTAAAGCCCTTGTCCTGAACCCCTGAACCCCTGAACCCCACACGTTGTACCCTAGAACGAAAGCTCCTACCCTACGACCCTTTGGCCCAAACCAGCAATGTGGGGGGCCGTAGTAATCAGAATAGGGGCTTTTTCAGTCTATGATACGATCGTTAAATTCAAGAACCTAGGAACACTATTGTTAATTATTCAGGCTTCTATATGAACACCCCCAACCTGGACCATGCCACTGAAGCCTGCTTCCTGCGCAAGGAGGAAGCTCTCGCGTCCAGAGAGATAGTTTCTGTGGTTCGGGTTCCTGTTTCTACGGATCAGAAAATTGGGGCTTTCTGCTCAAGCTTTAGCTGCTGCCACTGAAAAGGTCACTGACATTGCACTCATTCGGGAGCATTCTGAAAGCAGCGGGCAGAATTGGAAAACCCTGAAATGGGTGTGTGGCTTCTAACAGCCAGATAATGATACTAATGGGAGATGGTCGGTGGCAACCTGTGAATCGTGACTACTGGGGTGACTGGTTCGCAAGAACCCAAACCCCAGGGCGAAGTCAACAACCGTAACACAATCGTAGCAGGTGATGCCCCCTAACCCCTAAACTCTCAAAACCCTGAACCCGCAAACCCCAAACCCAACCCTAAACCCCGAAGCCTAGACCCCAAAAGGCCTGTCTCCCGACTCCAGCAATCTCGTTGCCAGACTGCTTTGGGCTCTTGAGTCTTCAGGCCCAAGCGAAGTCTGCTCCCTGAACAATCCTAACCTCTACATCCTCAACGAAGATCTATATAAGCAGTTTAGGATTCAGCAGGTGCGACGACGTGGATAATTCTAAACGGTTGTGCTAAAGAGACTCCCGAGAGAAACCATGACAAAGCGCGACAACCCTTGCGCCCAGACCGTGCCTCCCAAGACATGTCCCAAGACTGAACTTTCCGCCCTACCTGAAGCTTGAACTTCCGAGACCTTTCATGGGGCCTCTGACTAGCTGCCTATCTACTACTGAGAGGACCCCGCAGAGCCGCAGCCCCGACGGCAGAGTGCCCGGTCCGTGACGGCAGCAGCGACGGCCTAGGGGGGGTGTTTCTCTTCTCCACTTACATTCGAGCCTTCAGCACCATTACTCTTCTGTTCCATGGGCTGATTTGATAGGACGAGTCGAACCATCATCATCATCATGATCATGATCATCGTCAGTACTATGATGATGAATTTTACTAGTAGTAGTAGTAGTAGTAGTAGTAGTAGTAGTAGTAGTAGTAGTAGTGGTAGTAGTCGTCGTCGTAGTAGTAGTAGTAGCAGGGACGCGCGGCAGAGCTCGCGCTATTCCCAGTATGATGACTACCATGATGTTGATGCTGATGCTGATGACGATGATGATGATTCTGATGATGGTGACGATGATGATGATGGTGATGGTGATGGCTGTGATGATGGTGATGATGGTGATGATGATGGTGATGGTGATGATGGAGATGATGGAGATGATGGAGATGATGGTGACTATGATGATGGTGATGATGGAGATGATGGTGACTGTGATGATGGTGATGATCGTGATGATGCTGATGATGGTGGTGACGATGATGCTGATGATGGTGATGATGGTGATGATGGTGATGATGGTGATGGTGATGATGGTGATGATGGTGATGATGGTGATGGCGGTGATGATGGTGATGATGATGGTGATGATGAGGATGATGACAATGATGATGACGATGAGGAGGAGGGTGAGATTAGCAGTGATAGACAATGTCTAGGGTTCCGGGTATCAGACGCAGCTTAGGTCCGAGGACTGAGGCATCGATGGCTTCGAGATTGCGTCAGAAGCCGAATTTTCGAAGCCAAGCAGACACCGAAGCAAAGACTCCAGCCCAAGATCCTTCCCTCAGACGCTTGGGGGTTTAGGGCGAGGGCCTAGGGTTCGCATTATGAGAGCAGCCCAAAACCCTCGGGAGGCCGATGCCGGCCTCGCTCACCATCATCACAGACGCCGTCTCAAACTCCACTTGCTTCCTCGGGCTCGCGAGCTGCAAAAAATGCCCAACATACCCGAGTTACCTTGCTACTTCACTCCTAGATGATGCCATTCTGATGCTTGAACTTTTACTCCTGTGTACGTGCATGACTCAGTAGTGAAGTTCAATCTGAAGTCTCCAAATCGTAAAACCAGGAACAACTTGAGGGCTGAGGGCGACGAGAGACCGAAAACTGCCCTAAACCCCTGCAAACCCTCTCAAACCGCTCATAGCCCTGACTCGAACCCCGAGTTCCAGGAGAGCTTTTCTTGCTCCCTTTCTCTACACGGTGGCAACTCAACTCTTGAAAATCCCCGTGTGCCCTGGAGCTCGGGAGTTCATTGAAAACGGATGAGAGGCTACGGTATAAGCCCCCGCGGTTTCAGCTTTAAGGTTTGAGGTTTAAGGTCTGTAGAGCCCTTGTGGAACCCGTTTAGACAAGGCGAAATATAGAGCGACGCTAAAACCCTAGACGAAATCACACATAAACAAGAATCTCTATACACTTTCAAGCTTTTCGTTCAAACCCAGGCATACTACTAGCGGACGTCGATGCGTGTAAAATGGAAGTGGAATAGCAGCTATAGCAACGGCATCAGTCACTGCAGTAGAAATACTTGTATGATGACCGGATACGGCAGATGGTATGTTGTGTGGGCGTGCAGCTCTCCGCACTACACCTCGAGCCTTGCATGCAGACACAAGCCGTACTGTTGCCGCAAAGGCATGGAAAACATCACGATTCTTCAAAGCTGCGTTGGGACATCCCAGAATGTCTGCAGTCAAAACCAGATTCGCCTCGAACAGATACTCGTGCAATGTTGTAGACGTGTTGTAGACGTAAAGCTCACCACCCGAAACCCTAAAGTGTGTCACTTTGACAGCAAATTGCAATCCCTAGACACGCTCGCTAAACCCTAAATCCAATTCCATGAATTCAAAATCGCATCCATCTGCCAGCCCAAGGTCACTTCAGCGTCGGCAACAGAGTCCAATGCCACGGTGAAGATCCTCGGGAACGCTCCGTGGTTGCTACTTTGAGTAGCAGTAGCAGGAGCAGCGGCAGCAGGAGCAGGAGTAGTAGTAGTAGTAGTAGTAGTAGTAGTAGTAGTGGCAGTGGCAGTGGTAGTGGTAGTGGTAGTAGTAGTAGTAGTCGTCGTAGTAGTGGCGGTAGTAGTGGTAGTAGTGGTAGTAGTAGTAGTAGTAGTACTACTACTAGTAGTAGTAGTAGTAGTAGTAGTAGTAGTAGTAGTGGTGCCAGTACTACTAGTAATAATACCTTTACTAGGACTAGCACTCGTCGTCGTAGGACGAGGACGAGGACGAGGACGAGGAGTAGGAGGAGTAGGAGGAGTAGGAGTAGATGTAGAAGGAGGAGTAGGAGGAGGAGTAGGTGTAGGAGTGGGAGTAGGAGTAGGAGAGTACGAGGAGTAGGAGCAGGGCTGGAGGTCGGGGTCGGCGAGTGATAGAATCCTCCCAGGCCATGCTAAGACAGAAAGCTTAGGGTTGTGCACATACACGCTACTGTAAGTACTGTACATGCGGAAGGAAAGATGCATCATCAGTTTGGGCCAGCAATAGTGCACTCCAGATGCATTTAAAACCTGCTTTGTGATGCTCTTGGTCGCTGCTTTGAGGGCCAACAACATGTAGCTTAGGAAAGCGACGGGGTAGTCGTCAGCAGCCTTTCAGCCTGACATGCGAACGGTCTGCCAGAATTTTGCTACTCGCAATAACAAAACAACACCCTGCGGCAGCACACATTTGGTTTGGTTCTGCAGCGGTAAGTGGTTCAGCAGCTAGGAGTCGCTATTCATCTTTGATCTCTGATGCTTGAGCCCTCAGCATTGGAGTCCCCTCGGAACTCCTGACGACATTGAGTTTAGGATCGAGGGGCACCCAATTTGAAAACTCAAACCTTAAGGAATCTCCTGGGAAGCCGCAGAGCTGGGCTTCCGGGCGCCGTGAGCATCTCGGCCAGCCTCCTCCGCATGTTGCCGTTGGCCGTTGCCCCGTCCAGGCGTCGAGACTCCATGAACTCCAGCATCACATTCTCCTCGTGATTGCGAGCAGCAGGCATGGCAGAAGACGGAGGGAGAGCAGGCATCATAGGCCATAAGGCAGGGTGGACAGGCCCTTGCCTAGTTGCGTGATGGAGCCTGCGAACTTGAACTATGTACTTGGGTTGTCACAGAGCTTGCAGCTTGGGTCTTCTGCCTTTAGGGTCGAGGTCGTGGCACTGAATGTCCAGAGAAGCAGCATTTGCAGCAGCACACCTGTTCTGTTCTTGAGGCACGGCCTTCCCAATGTGCAGCGGCTGAAAGCATTGGGTTCCTACCACCACCAACACTTAGTCACTAGCTGCGTCGACGGCAAGACCGTCGACCAACGCGAGATTGCCAAATTACATGCACTACTACTTTGTGGAACTATTGGGGTGTGGGTCGTGAAATACCTTTCCAAACTCAGCCAAGGTTCCACATCCACATCCAGCAAGGTTGCAAAGGATGACCTGCAAGCATTCGAAATGCCAAGTGGGTGAAGATAACCCTAAACCCTAAACCCAAGCGTCAAGCCAGTGGCATAGTAACTGGTGGAGATCGACAGTGTGAATTGTGGCTTCCGAACAACTTTCAAGCACTATATTTTTTCTGGGGAACCCCAAGAATGCTACCAGGCTCCTGGGAAAAACACCATGATAAAACCCATCATAACCCCCATAAAAACCCTAAACTCTGAACCCCAAACCCTACCCTAAACCCGAAACCCTAAACCCTGAATCCTGAACAGCCCCGCCATGAAACCTTGAAACCTTCGGTGTCGGTCGGGTCTCGAAAGCCATGCGGGGAAGATCTGAAAGCTTTAGTTACGGCGATAGTCCAAGAAATCGTTTAGGCTAAGGCTTTGAGGCTTGGGATGAAATTGGGTGTAGGGCCTTCGAGCACTGTAAGGTCTAACATTCACGGTTTGCCGCGCCGATGTCACAGCCGATTCTAGACTTACCGCTAATATCAAAACGAGGACCCTGCCATGCTGATGAACTGCAGGACCACCACGTATGTAACCCTACTACCCTGAACCGTAAGCCTTGAATCCCAGTATGGGGGACTAAATTTAAGAACCCGAAATGAGAGGGTCCTTACAATAGCGACCCCTACCTAAATTACTTAACAAAGAAGGAAACCCCTAAAAAATGTGCATGCGGCATCAACTGGCCATACCTGTGGCATGGAGCCTATGCTCGGCAACCCTCAGGTTGAAAGCCTCTCAGAGCCACCGAAACCCTGTGAAACCCCGGCAGCCCTACACCGGGAGCTCCCTGCTTCATGGAGGTAATCAGAGCGGCCTTGGAAGAACCGTGTGATCGCCGTGGTAAGGGCTTTAGGGCCGTTTAGGGTAGTTGAGCTTCAGAATGAGGGTAAGCTGGACTCTTGCTACGGAATTGAAGTTCAGTTACCATAATAGGCATCTATAGTAAATGATATGGTTTCCACAAGAACCCAGTAAGCCTCATGGAGACCTCGCCGAAGCCCTGAACTCCACGTTCTCAGACTCAGGACTTCTTCGGCCCCATGTTACTCGGCCTTGAACACAACTGCACTCTTCTGCCAACTCAAAAAAGGACTAGTTGTCAATATTCGGGTCCCTCTTTGGGTCCTTATTATAATACGGCACCTAATATTTAGGGTACCCAAAAAGGGACCATAATTTTGACAGCTACCCAAATCAAATCACGAAACTCATTCTGAGTCGTAGCTTTGGTTTACGCTTCGGCTTCAGGGTCTAGGGATCTACTGCCTCATGGGGTTCAGGGTTTAGGGTACCTTAGACTTAGATCATGCAGGAGCCCGTCAATCAGATTATATCCCACGCCACGCGAAACAGCCCCTACATCCGACCCGACACAGTCTCCGCCTTTTCAGAAGCATTAGCCCTAAGGGAGGGACCTGATTAAGAAACCCTGGCCGCCTTTTACCCCCAAATAGTAGGATTCATATAAGGAACCCTAATGAAGGCCCAAGGTTTCTTAATTTCGGTTCCTACATTATGATAGTACCCTTATAGTTACTTTAAAGGAACCCTTAGGCCCAAGGTTTCTTAATCAGGTTCCGAGCGAAAACTCCCAAACCAAAAGGGTTGTTCGCTTCGGGGCTTCGGTGTCCGAAATCAGCCGAAAGTAACCGGCTCAGGGCAAACCCTCACTGGTAGGGTTTAGGGCTTAGGGATTAGGGCTTAGGGTCTTAGGGTCTTAGGGATTAGGGCTTAGGGTCTTAGGGTCTTAGGGTCTTAGGGTTTAGGGCTTAGGGCTTAGGGTCTTAGGGTTTAGGGTTTAGGGCCTAGGGTCTTAGGGTTTAGGGTTTAGGGCTTAGGGCTCGCTGACTCTCAAGAGGTCCAGGCGTTGTTCATGACTGCATCGGCATCCTCCACGGAGAGCTCGACGACGGCTTCCAGGACGCTGTAAACTGCGCCCTCAGTTTAGGGTTTAGGGTTTAGGGTTTAGGGTTTAGGTCTTCTGATGCCGAATCGTGAGGAGTGCGTGCCGCTGGGATTGAAAACAAGGGGAACGTTGTGCAGTTGGGGTTTGGAGCTTCTGATCTTCCAATCTCCCTTCCGACTGTCAAGCTGGCCTGAGAATTCAAGGAGATGCGATTGCAAAAGCCGGACCGACACCCTTACCCCTAAGCCTGAACACCAAACACTGGCAAGAAAAAGAAGATGAACTAATATGCACAGCACAGATACGCCGCCAGCTGCGACTGCAACATTCTTAAAGGGCGACCGACGAAGCTCGCCGCACCATCTTCAACATCTTCTCATCATCACCATCAACATCTGCATCAGACTCATCAGTATCTGATTGTGCTGTCAAACTGTTTGGGCCCAACGGGGACATCGTCGGACATACTTGGGGATATTGTAACGACCGCATGTGGGGTGTGTAAATACTTTTGTACCCTCTGCCTTCTCCTATCTATCTAATTCCTGCAGTAGGGTTTTTGAACCCCCAGCGTTCAGGGTTCCGGCAGTTTTAGGCGTAGGTTTAGTTAGCACGTCGGGTTGGGATGAAAGGATTCTTACGGTTGATGATATAAATCCTGCATTACCTTAAGGACCCTAAACTATGGGAACTATGTTATATTCCTTATTATGGGTAATGCAGGATTTACATCACCCGGCTTGGATTCCGGCTTTTTGGGATGCCTCACACTACGTGCCCTTGAAGAGTCAGCCCTGCACCTGAAATCTCAAACCCCCTCCCCCCCTCCTGAAGCATCCTTGAACCCCGAAAAATAACTCAAAATCCGAGCTCCGTACTGGAGCCCCAAAGCCTAAAGCCCGTAACTTCAGCTCTGAGCTTGAGCCCAAAAACCTACCTTTGGTTAGTAGGGAATGGAAGAATGGTAGTAATAGTAGTTATAATTGTGGCCCATTCCTTCATTCCCTACTAACCAAAGGTAAGAAAAACCCTCGGAACTTCGAGGCCAAGAGCCCGAAACCCGCCCCTGAAACCGAAGCCTACTCCGTCGCGCCCTGAGGCCCGAACCATGACCTGGTTTCACAGGTTTGGGATTAGGGCTTAGGGCTCCTTTAGAGGCTTCCTTTAAAGGGGTCTAGAAGGGATCTTTAGCAGGGGACGGTGTCAGGATCATCTTGAGTTTTACTAGTTCATAGCTGGGATAGGATTAAAGATGTACGCTTTTATTCCTTATTGGGTTTAAGTACCCATAAACATGCAAAATGCTAGCCAACTATGACAAAGTTAGAGGCTCCGAGGTTTAAGGCTTTCGGGCTTCGTCGAAGGTTCCGTGGCTTCGGATTGAACTTGAAGGACTAGGCCTCTACTTGTCCAGACCTTGAAAGTTTTCGCAGCTTCAAAGCCTTTTGCAGGCAATATGGGGGTTTCCGAAAATCGGGGACCCTAATATAGTACCCTAAATAGTAGGATCCTGATTATAAGGACCCCCAAATAAGGCACCCCTAATTTCCGAAAACTCTCATATGGGAGTTGGGTTGAGGGTTTAGGGTACCCCCAGCTCTGCGACTCAAGACCAGATCTTCCCCGATCAGAACCCCGTTTGAGGTTTGACAAAGGAACCTAAGCCCGAACCTCTCCCCATCGCTATGTAGCAAGGGTCCTAGGGTTTAGGGTTTAGGGTTCAGCTTGCACACGCTCCCCATGTTGCTACGAAATCTCAATCATATATGACTGAAGCCAACTACATACCCACTTCTTGGCAAACTCACAGAGTCCGTAAACTAGACACCAAGACCTCAAACGCGGAACCCTCAGGCCAAAAACCCTTAACCGAAATCAAATCTGTCCTTCCTCTTCATAACTTGACGAAGCCACACAAACCGCAACCAGCATCACAAAGCCAAAGCCAAAATCCCCTAAACCCCTAAATCCCCCTAAAACCCCCTAAGCCCCCAAATCCCCTGAAGCCCCTAAATCCCCTAAGCCCTGGACCCCAGCTCTCAGAGCCCCCCCTAGCTCTGAAATTCTGGCCAGGCTGCCGTGGTGGTCGGCATCACGCCTCACATCAAACTTCTGTCTGTTTCTGAGTAGGGAATGGAGGAATGGATTCTGGAGACTACTATTGGGGAGTATATAGGGACTACTACAGGGATCCATTCCCCCATTCCCTACTAAGCCTCACATCAAACTTTGTGCATTTGTGTAATGTGATTAAGAAACCCTGGGTCTTTATGAGGGCTCCTTATATGAATCCTACTATTCGGGTGGGTTATAGGCGCCCAGGGTTTCTTAAGCAGCTTCCTACATTTACACTAGGCCTGGAGGCTCGAGGGTTCAGGGGTTTTTAGGGTTTAGGGTTTTAAGTTTAGGGTTTTAGGGTTTAGGGTTTTAAGTTTAGGGTTTTAGGGTTTAGGGTTTTAGGGTTTAGGGTTTTGGGGTTTAGGGTTTTAAGTTTAGGGTTTTAGGGTTTCGGGTTCATGGCTCAGGACTTGCGGGTTCTCCCCAAAACAGGGGACCCTAGTATCCAAGAAAGTAGTGATCCTTGTTATAAGGACCACCAAAACAACTTTCGACTTTAGATTCCCAGACCCCGGGGAGGATCCAGAAAGTAGATCCCTTTATGGGGGTTCCTACAAAAGGAACCTTAGTAGTATAGGGCCCCAAATTAGGGGATCTACTTTCTAGATCCTCCCGGGGGTCTGGGTTAAGAGAGCTGGAGGACGTAGGGTTCAGGGGTGCGCGGCTGCCCAAAACACCAGGGGTACCATAGCTTCGAGCGTCCGGTTCTCGGCCTCGGGGCGATCTCCGGGTCCCACATCCCAAACCGAAAAACGGGTCCCTTTTAGGGTTCCTTTAAAGGGCTCTGCAAGGGGGTTACTACATTAAGGGTTTAGTTTAGGGGCCTTAATAATTAGAATAGGGTTTGGGTGCCCCTTATACTCTCAGTATAATAAGGAGCCCCCAAAAGAGTGTAGGTAATTTAAGCCTATATTTCAGCAACGCCAACCTGAGAGTCGATCGCCTAACATCGCTGAACCTCTAAGGTGAGTTTCAGGTGTCTCGGTTTTTGATTTGGGAGTTTCCGAAAGTAGGGGACCCAGTAGGGGACCCTAATATTGTGACCTAAATAGTAGGATCCTTAAAGTAAGGGACCCCTCATTTTCGGCAACTCCCATTTGATGCGGCTAGACCAGTGATTAGGATTTGGGGCTTCAGCTTCAAAGATTCTTAGGGCCTGGCTTCCGGGTTTCGCGCTGAGGGCTTAGGGCTTTTCGACCCGGGCTTGGGGGTGTGAAGTCCCCATGAGCCAACTGAAAGAAGTTGGGCGCCACACTCTTCGGGTCCAGTAGGCAGACGCCGGACTCGAACATGGGCCTGGCAAAGCCCCTAAACCCTAAACCCTAAACCCTAAAGCCCCTAAACCCTAACCCCCAAGCCCCTAAAGCCCCTAAACCTTTGTGATTTCGAGTTTAAGCTTTAGGAGCCTGGGCCTTCCTGTTCGGCCTGGGTTCAAGAGCTTGGAGTTGGGGTTTAGGCTTTTCGGCTTCGGGTTTAGGGTTCAGGGTTTAGGGTTCAGGGTTTAGCGTTTAGGGTTCAGGATTTAGGGTTTAGGGTTCAGGGTTTAGGGTTTTTTTTTTTATGGGCTCTTTTCGAACTGCAGATACAGTCAGAATTCCTTACCAGGATGAGCCGATGGTTGGGGCCTTTGTTTGCAACATGGAGTCAAGAAAAAGAAAAAGAACCCTGAACAACAATCCCAAGGCCCCAGCCGGACTGGCGATGCTCAGTGACCACACTCTCAGCCGACACTGATGTAAGTTGAAGGTAAGATAAATAGCGAGTATCCTAGAAGAACCAACCTCCCTGTCGGCTGTCCGCAGCACATTCACGACCCTCTGTACACTGGGTTGCTCAAGCAGCTGTGGTGACTGGCGGCAGAAGCCTGAGTACCATTGGTAACATGGCGGAAAAGACAAATAAGAAGCTCACCTTAGTCGCTCTTGTCACTCTTCCCGCTGCTGGTGTTCGTACTACCGTATTTAGCGTACCACTTTGCCCCGTTGTAGTACGTAGACGGGTTGCTATGTANGCTGGTGTTCGTACTACCGTATTTAGCGTACCACTTTGCCCCGTTGTAGTACGTAGACGGGTTGCTATGTACATCATCCATCTCATCGCTGTTCACGTCAGGAGCCGGCGAATCGGGTATCGCAGGTCCAGGTGGGGCTTCATGGTCTAGTGGTAGTTGAGCATGTAGGTCTCCTTGCCCTTGATTGGCCTGTCCCGGGTCCGCAAGCACGCCGGGGTCCATGTTGTTCGTCTCCAAGCTTGCCGTACCTGGTGCATCCCGCGTGCCACCATGCCGTTGTTGTTCCCGTGGGACCAGCTCCTGTAGCGCATGCAGAGGTGCCGGATGTGCAGTGCTGCTTGTGGCGGAGGAGTCGTGCGTGTCGTTGTGTTCCGTGGTCGTCTCCAGGGTGTGCANTTGTTGTTCCCGTGGGACCAGCTCCTGTAGCGCATGCAGAGGTGCCGGATGTGCAGTGCTGCTTGTGGCGGAGGAGTCGTGCGTGTCGTTGTGTTCCGTGGTCGTCTCCAGGGTGTGCACCGCCATGGGCTGGAGCGTGAACGTGTCCCGGTTGTCCAGCTCATGCATGACTTCCGCCGGTATGTCACGGGTGGCCTGGAACACCGCTAACATATCAGTGCTGGAAATTCGCACGACTGCCTGATCGGAGACCTCACCGCGTTTCCACCTCTCGTAGAGCTCCTTTGTGGCCAGCTTCGCAAGGTCGTGTTGAGTAGGTGGCTTTGGTTCCGCCGGCTTGGTATCGGCAAGTGGGGCATGGAGGTTTCTTGGCACCTGGTGCGGCGGCACTGGCTTGCCGTCCTTATACCACTGCCCGGGGCATTCCCGTTTCGTCGCCTTGAGGTGCAGCTGGAGTTCCGCCCCTTTGTCAAGCTCCCAGTCAAATGCTTTCACTGTCACTCCGTCCGTGATCGCTATCCCCACGCACAGCCGTTTGGCTGCTGGTCTCCATGTCATTCCCATGGCCTGCCGCATGGTCTCGTCGTCCTCTTGTTGGCACATCTGTGCCTTGAGTTGCTCGCAGTGCACCTGGGCGGCTTCTTCGAGGCCGCGGAGGTATAGCTGTTCTG
>BGNK01001717.1:39452-55107 GCA_003297005.1 Symbiodinium sp. clade A Y106 | reverse complement strand
TTCTTTTTTGAGGTTCCCGAGTTCCTTAAAGGTGGCAGTCTGGAGGTCCTGGATGTCCTGTTGGGTGCTTTCTTGGATCTGCTTGGTCTGCTCGCCGAGTAGGGATCGGAGGTCGTCCAGCGTGACTGCCTGGCTGCGCTCCTCGTGCTTCTGCCGCGTTGGGGACGGAGGCGCCTGGAGGGACGATCGCTTGACCGGCACTCCTCTGGTTTCGTTTCCAGCGTCCACATTCATCTCCTCCTTGCCCTGCCACAGGTTGTGGTCCAGATCAGGGTCGAAGCCGGTGGGGACTGGCGGCATAGCGGGAGCTTTCGGTCTTGTGGCCGCCCCCATGTTCGGGTCACTCAGATCGACCCCCTTACTGGTCATTTTGCCCACACCGAACACGGAGGGGGGTTTTTTGCGTGCTGAGCTTGAGCCAAAAGAACTTTTCTATAAGGGTTTAGGGTTTAGGGTTCTACTTTAAGGTTTCTATAAGGGTTTAGGGTTTAGGGTTCTACTTTAAGGTTTCTATAAGGGTTTAGGGTTTAGGGTTCTACTTTAAGGTTTCTATGAGGGTTTAGGGTTTAGGGTTCTACTTTAAGGTTTCTATAAGGGTTTAGGGTTTGGGGTTTAGGGTTCTACTTTAAGGTTTCTATAAGGGTTTAGGGTTTAGGGTTTAGGGTTCTACTTTAAGGTTTCTATGAGGGTTTAGGGTTTAGGGTTCTACTTTAAGGTTTCTATGAGGGTTTAGGGTTTAGGGTTCTACCTTAAGGTTTCTATAAGGGTTTAGGGTTTGGGGTTTAGGGTTCTACTTTAAGGTTTCTATAAGGGTTTAGGGTTTAGGGTTTAGGGTTCTACTTTAAAGTTTCTATGAGGGTTTAGGGTTTAGGGTTCTACTTTAAGGTTTCTATGAGGGTTTAGGGTTTAGGGTTCTACTTTAAGGTTTCTATAAGGGCTTTTGGTTTAGGGTTTAGGGTTCTACTTTAAGGTTTCTATAAGGGTTTAGGGTTTAGGGTTCTACTTTAAGGTTTCTATGAGGGTTTAGGGTTTAGGGTTTAGGGTTCTACCTTAAGGTTTCTATAAGGGTTTAGGGTTTGGGGTTTAGGGTTCTACTTTAAGGTTTCTATAAGGGTTTTTGGTTTAGGGTTTAGGGTTCTACTTTAAGGTTTCTATGAGGGTTTAGGGTTTTGGGTTCTACTTTAAGGTTTCTAAAAGGGTTTAGGGTTCTACTTCAAGGTTTTACAAGGGTAACCATGCTTATAACTTATAACCAAGCCCTATGATCCTCCGGGTAATTCCTCTAAACACGAAACCCAAAAACCCTAGACCCCTGAACACCAAAAACCCAGACCCCAAAGCCTGATAACAACCCTAGTTACCAAGCCCCACGACCTTTTCAGTATAGCCCAGAAACCCGAAAGGAACCCCTAGAACCGCTACCCGAAGCCTCAAAAACCTCAAACCCTGAACTCCTATCGATCCCTTAAAGGAACGGAAGCCGTAGACGAAAGAAACCCCAAACCCTAAGCCCTAATCCCGAAACACTAAACCCTAAAACCCTAATCCATAAACCCTAAACCCTAATTAACCCCGAAACCCAAAACACAAAGCCCTAGCTACCCGAAGCACCAAAAACCACAAACCCTGAACTCCTATCGATCTCTTAAAAGGATGTATCCCGAAACCCCCCTAAACCCTAAACCCTAGACCCTAGACCCTAAACCCTAAACCCTAAACCCTAAACCCTAAAACGCCAGAACCCCAGAACCAGGAGCTCCTGCGTCCACTGTCGAAGGCCCCCGCTCGCCTTTGGCGAAGCTTGGAGCAGCTGATTCACCAGCCCGCACAGAGCCTCACAGGGTTTAAGGTTTAGGGTTTTGGGTTTTGGGTTTAGGGGGTTTAGGGTTTAGGGCAGGGCGTTGGGGTTCTAGGGATCTTAGGGTCTTGGTGGGTTTAGTGGGTTTTTGTTTAAAACTTTAGAGGGTTTAGGCTTTGGAGTTTCGGATGGGTTTAGGGTTTGGGGTTCCAGCCACAGAGCCTCACACAGGGGGTATAAAGGGCTCCTCTAAGGGCCCTGCTAGCTCTGCTACTCACCAGGGATTTTAGGATGGTTTATGGAGAAGGGGTTTAGGGTTTAGGGTTTATATGGACCGTTGTCAAAAATAAGGCCCCTTTTTGGGTACCCTGAAATAATAGGTGAATAGGGACCCAAAAAGGGACCATAATTTTGACAACCACCCATATATTTTTTGTTTTGATGCATAGGGTTTTGGGTTAGCCTCACACAAGTGGAGAAGCGTTTGCAGTCCTTGGGTGCAAAGTGCGGTCTTCGTATGCGTCTGTGAGAGAGGGAGGTCTGAGGCCCCCCATTTAAAGGCTCATGGGACTTAGTAAGTAAGGTTATAAGTAGGTTATAATTAGGATAACCCCACTTAGGGGACTTATAACCCCAATTATAACCTACTTACTAAGTCCCATGATCCTTTAAGNTTAAAGGCTCATGGGACTTAGTAAGTAAGGTTATAAGTAGGTTATAATTAGGATAACCCCACTTAGGGGACTTATAACCCCAATTATAACCTACTTACTAAGTCCCATGATCCTTTAAGCAAGGTTCGCCGTCTCTCCTTCAGGCTGCACACAATCTCTCAAACGCCTAAAGCCCTAAACATCCCAGAGTTTGAAGTTTGAGGGTTTAGCTGTCTAGGGGTTTAGGGGTTAAGCGTTCAGGGTTTCTAGAGCTTACCTGTGAACTTAAACTGTAAAACTCGAAACACCTAAGAAAAATCACCACCCCCAACTCCTAATCCTTCACCCCGAAAACAGGGTTTTTAGGTCCGAGGGTTTAGGGTTTAGGATTTATTCCCCAAGGCTCCCTACTGTGATTATGGTCTTAGACACCAAAAAAAACTATTCCTTTTTCCTAACGGCCCCGATAATGAGCCTTGAACTCCTAATTCTCCAAAACCCAAAACTACCTAGACCCTCCATCTACCCTCTATTAAACCCTAAATGCCCATTGTTAGAGACCATATACCCCCAATTTGAGGGTGCAAGGAGGGTTCTGGTACCACCCCAAACTTTTAAACACCCCAAGCCCTGCCCTCCTGAACCTCCGAAACCCCAAAATCTGTTCAACCCGAACCACCCCGAGACTTCACCTTTCAAAGAACACCCCAACAACTCGACTCTAAACCCCAACCTTGAACCCTTAGCCCGAAACCCTGAAACCCAACCCCTAACCACATAAACCAAATAAACCCTATAAACCCTGTAGATGTACACACAATAAGCCTCTTTAAGCCTTATAAACTCTATCACCCCCAAAACCCCCATCAACCCTAAACCCCTGTAGAGCCCCTTCTAGATCCGCTAGGGGAACCCTTAAAGAATCCCTTGAGCAAGCCCAAACCCTATAAACCCCAAACCCCTAAACCCCATAAACCCCAAAATTTAACCCCAGTAAAACCCTAGACCCCATAAAGCCCAAACCCAATAAGCCCTATAAGCCCTGGAAGCCCTATAAACCCCAAACCCACCAAAACAAGGCTCGACGGGCGCGCCTCATCCGGAAGCTGCCAGAAGCCGAAGGCCTCGGCCTTGGCACTGTGCTTTTAAGTAACCAGGGAGAAAAAAGTATAAACGGTTTAGGGTTTAGGGTTTAGGGGGTTCCTTTAAGAAAAAAGTACTAAAGTATGGCACTCCAAAGCTCAGGGTAGCTGATGGTCGTCAAGCGGAGGTCCCTAATATGGGTTAGTTGACCTTAGGGTTTGGGGCTTGGGGGTTTAGGGTTTAGGGTTCGGGGTTTAGGGTTTAAGGTTCAGGGTTTAGGATTTGGGGTTTAGGGTTCTGGGTTTAGAGTTTGGAGTTTAAGGTTCAGGGTTTAGGGTTCGGGGCTGAGGGTTTAGGGTTCAGGGTTTGGGGTTCAGGGTTCGGGGTTTAGGTTTGGGGCTGAGGGTTTCGGGTTCAGGGTATTTGAAGGTTCATGGCGGGCCATGGTTTAGCTAATAGGTTTTTTGGGGTTTTGGGTTGAGGGTTAAGGGTTTAGGATTCGTGTTTAAGGGTTTATAGGGACGGGGTTTAGGGTTTAGGACTTGTGTTCGAAGGTTTTCGGTTTAGTGTGTGCTTAAGCTTTTTAGTTTAGGGTTTAGGGGTTCAGGGTTTAGGGTTTAGGGCGTAGGTGTGGCTTCGCGGGGGTTGGGTTCAGGAAGCCTTATCTTTAAGAGGCTCTTTTCCACCTGCATGTATGTCTGAACCGAGAAGTGTCACTAGACACGACCAGCCTTAGCCAATCGAAGGTTAGTTGTTGAGTTGACCTTGAAGGGTTTGGGGTGTAGGGTGGGATCCTAGCTGGGTGTTCTCCGAGTTCTACCCCGACTGAATCACTGCTTACCAAGTCCCTCTCCAAGTATATATAAGTCTAGGAAATTGAATATGGGGTTGAGAGTTCCTTGCTGTAGAGCTTTGCTGCGTTGAGGTTGCGGGATCGAATGGGTCGATCCTTCTGCCTGAATCAAACCCTGAACTCCCAAACCCTAAACCCCGGAGCGCCTCCCGCCCACTAAAAAAGCTGCCCGGACCTGCGTCCACGGACATGCAGGCTAATTTCAAAGCAGCAAGTAGACAGCCAGCATAATTTGAGGCAGGTTCGTTGATTGAAGGTCGTTGGCTCTCTAGGTACAGGAACCCCAAAAGCGTTGATTTTCAGAGTCGAAGGGGCCGCAAAATAGAGCGCACACATCACGATCCTTGAGGTTAGAGGCTCCGTTTATGAACTTAGGATCTACTTAAAGGCTCATGGGACTTAGTAAGTAAGGTGATAAGTAGGTTATAGTTAGGATAACCCCACTTAGGGGACTTATACCCATAATTATAACCTACTTACTAAGTCCCATGAGCCTTTAAGTAGGGTTTCCGGATTACGGTTTAAGTTTCAGGCCGAGGCCTTTGGGAAAGACTGGATGCTGAAGAAAGAGAAGACTCACGCTGAGGACCCCAGCACCCTTCCGTAGAAGCTGTGTGGCGGCTTCTTTGCCCCAACCTTCTTGAGTTGGCTTCGGGTCTAGATGGGTCTAGGGTTTAGGGTCTAGGGGTTACGGTTCAGGTCTGGGGTTTGTCTAGGGTTTGGGGTTTAAGGTTTAAGAATTTTGGTATATGGTTGAATTAGGGTGGAAGAAGGCCGAAACCCTTAACACTACGACAGTTTCTTCCCGTTTTTGGATGCGAGTTTCGGGAGTACAGGTTTGTCGCGTGGAGCTTGGAGTTTGGGGCTCCGAGGGACGCAGAAAACCCCCATACCCTTAACCCTGCGCCTGGATCCTTGTTAAGGAAGGTAATTGTTGAAGGGACCAAAATAAGGAAACCATATTTTTCTTACTGTAGCTATGGCACTGTAACTTTAAAGGAAACTCCTCAGCAAAACCCTAAACCCTAAACCCAAAGCCCATCTTATAAATGGACGAGGCCGCTCACACCGGAACTCGGAACCTCTGGACACAGTGAGTGGGATCGAGGCACAGGCTGGTGCCTTAAGCAGATAGTTAGGGTTTAGGAATTTGCGTGTGTGTGCGAAAGTTCAGCGAAGCTTTGAAAGAAGCTTTCGAAGATGCTTTGAGATTTCGTGAGCTTGGGCTTTAACTACCAGCATCACTGCATCATCCATACTACAACTTGAAATCCTTGCCAAGGCTTAATTTAGTGACCATCAACCCTATACGCACTCAGACTCATCACTGACCACTCTCAGCCCCCACTTGGAGGCCCTTTTGACTTAGTAAAGGTTTAGGGTTTAGGGTTTAGGGTTTAGGGTTTAGGGTTTAGGTCCCCCATAACCCACCTTACTAACCCTACTTACTAAGTCAAAAGGGCCTCCAAGTAAGCCCAGATGCACTGCTGAAGAGGCCAGGCAATGATCCCAAAGCCCTTCGCACCCCACACGCGCTGAAACTCTCAAATCGAAATTCCTGAACCCTAAACCCCAAGCCGAAATCTCTACAACAAGCGCAAAAACTGCCAAAACCCCCCTAACCTGAAATCTCTGAAGGCCTTCATGGACCTTACATGTGTAGGGACGGGGTTTAGGATTTAGAGTTTGGGGTGTAGGTGGCTCCTAAACATTACCTAAAGTAGATTCACCATAGAACCCTGAACCGTTAGAATAGGCTGATTTGGGGGGTCGAGTAGACTATAACTAGTTTCAACAATCCTGAGGAATAAAATTGCAGAAACTATTCCGAGCTCTTTATTAAATACAGGTTTTGGAGCGTCAGGGCTGAACCCTGAGAGCGACCTGGCTCTGCGCTCAGATGTTTCAAGGCCCGTTCCCAGCGATCATCCTGAAAGACGAGGTCCTGCTTTGAAGTTCAGGGTTACCAAGGGCTTTGGGTTCAGGGTTTACGGTTTAGGGAGGGCTTTGGGTTTATGAGGAAAGGCAAGACGTGAGAGTGAGAAAGAAAGCTGGCCTGGGCATGAGAACATGGCTGTTTTTCGCGGCTCTTCAGGCTGTCGAGGTTGCTACTGGACTACTCTATTTGGGTTTAGGGTATCGGGTGCTGTCTTTTTAGAGGCTTGAAGGCATATCAGGCGACGATGCATGGATCCATGTGTGTTTGTGTGTCTGTGCGTTTAATGCAGCATGTTTCTGCGTGTATGTCTGTGAATTCCGTCCGTCCGTCTGTCGGTCTGTCTGCATATACATGCGACCATGCACACATACAAATGCCAGTTCAATTATGAGGGCATGTACACTTCGGTATCACTGCCTCTATAGGATATAATCTAGCACAGCATGACAAAGTCTACCATGATAAAGTCTTATACAGTACAGTGTACTGTAGCAGCGGCAGGCGTAAGATCTATACAGTAGTGTAAAACAGTGTAACGTATGGCACTGTGATGTAATGTACTAGTACACCGTGCCATAATGTACCGTAACGTATAACGGAAGGGCAACCAAATGTAACGTAATGTAATGTAGCGTTAGGTAATGTAATGTAATTAATATAAAGTGATGCAATATGCCATAACGAACTGTAAAGTAATGCACTGTAAGTAGCACAATGCAGTATACATGTAATCGGTTGTAACGTTCGTAATGCGGTACATTATCCTATGAAGCACTTGTGCAATATATCGTAACCAAATAGTAAAGTGTAATCGAGCCGCATACCAGGATATGCAATCGTACAAAACACGATTGAATCTAGGGGAACCTTCAATCCCAAATCAAGACTGCAATCAACCCTGAACCCTAAGCCCCAAGCCCTCAGCCTAACTGGTAACTATATCGCCTTGCAGTCTTTGTATTGAAGATTTGAAAAAACCAAGCAGCTGCGTATGCCCGAAAATCCTAAACCCTACACCCCAACACCCAAAACCCTAAAGCCTAAGCCCTTAACCCTTCAAAGCATCAAACAACAAATCAGCGGTCTCCTCTATCCTGTCAACTGTTGAATCGTCGAGCAGGAATCCGACTTCCGCCTGGAGCTTCTGGCTTCGTTATGGAACTGTAAGGGTTCCTTGAAGGGTGCATTAAGGGCTCATTGAAGGGTTCCTTACAAGGGTAGCCATACTTTGAGCTTGCTTATGACCCCAATTACGGCACTTGTAACCTGACCTACGAAGTCCCATGACCCTCCAAGTACGGGTTCCTTTAAGGTTTCGTTGACGGAGGAGGTCTCCAGGGCTTCCTTGTGAAACTGTACTTAAAGGATCATGGGACTTAGTAAGTAGGTTATAATTGGGGTTATGAGTCCCCTAAGTGGGGTTATCCTAATTATAACCTACTTAACCTTACTTACTAAGTCCCATGAGCCTTTAAGTAAGGGTAAGGATTCCTTTGAACTTGCAAGCTTCGTTTAGGGTCCCGTTAAGGGTTTCTATTTTAATGGGTGTCCAGGGCTTCCTTATGAAACTGCAAGGGTTTAGGGCTTAGCCTATGCTTTATGAAGCAGCAGGGTTCCTTTGAGAGTTCGGTTTAGGGATCCTTTTTGGGGGACACCATGAAACCGCAACATCCTTGAATCTGACACTCAAAGAACCGCAAAAGATCCAATCCTGAAAGCCTTAAAGGACCCCAAGCCCCGGAAACCCCAAACGCTCAAAAAGGGTTTGGGGGCTAGGGCTTACCTTAACCCTCCAAAACCTACTTTTTGTAGGGTCCCTATAAAATTCAGATTAGGGTTTATAATAAGAACCTACAAAAAAGTAGGTTTGGGTAGGTCAAGGCAGGGGCGAAGCCCAAAACCTTAAATTTAATGCACTCGAGCCCTTACAGAAAAGACCTAGCCTCCGAGCCCGAACTCTAAGGCTAAACCCAATAAGCGCCCTAAACTCGGCAAGCCTCAAACCCCCCAAAACCAGAAACCCCCAGCACACAAATCAAAGCAGCTAACATCCAAAACTCTTATGCGCCTGAAACATCCATCACCTCACAAAAAAAAACTGTAAACCTGAAAAAAGAAACAACCTAAGCTCAAAAACACTAAACCCGAAGCCCTCGACCCTAAACCCCTAGCTTACCCCTTCCCCCACCCGTATCCCTACCCCTACCCCTACCCTTACCCCTACCCCTACCCTAAACCCTAAACAGATCCCCGTGGCCCGATCGACCTCTTGGGATCGTGCGCTGGGTCTCGGTGGGCATGGCATCCTGGTCTTTTGTTGAAGGGTCCCTATTAGGGTTTAGGGTTTAGGGTTTAGGGTTTGGGGTTTAGGGTTTAGGGTTTGGGGTTTGGCTTAGGGTTTAGGGGTTTAGGGCTGGGGTCATACTTCATGGGTAGCTCGCTAAAGTAGGGTCCCCTTTTAGGTCCCAAAATGGCACGACACCCTTCTAAACTGTACCCCAGCAGAGACCCTACTTTAGGGAACTATCCTCATGTTTTCTTGTGTTCTTACCTAACACTAGACTATACTAACCTAGAATCTAAAATGTTTAGGGTTTAGGGTTTAGGGTTACAAGAATGTCACCGCTTCCTGGTCGCATTCGAGTGCTTAGACGTTTGCGGCTGAAGGGCTATCAGGGCTCAGAGTTTGGGAGTGCAGGGGTTTGGAATGGGATGGGCGCGCCCTCGGTTTAGGGCTTAGGGCTTAGTTTTCTCTGAATGCCGAAAGCAATGAATCGAATAACTTTAAATAGGGGTTTTTGTTGGGCTTACTTCCTGGGTTTGGTCAGCACATAGCCAGGTAAAGACCCTGAACCCCTACCTCGGGCTCAGGGTTTAAGAACAGGAAGACAGGTCCCTAAACCCTAAACTCCTCAACCCTCAGCCGCCGTAAACCCTAAACCCTGAACCCTAAACCCTGAACGCTGAATTGAAACCCTCACACCCTGGAGCTCTATGGAACACAGGAAATCCCTGAAGCCCTGAAATCTACACCCTGCCTCAGGGTTTAGGGTTTTCTTTGAGCTCCTGTTTAATGTCTGCCGACTTTAGGGCTTTGGGTCTTAGAATTTGGGGTTTAGGGTTTCGGGTCTTAGGGTCTAGGGTTTAGGGTTTAGGGTGTAGGGTTTAGGGTTTAGGGTTTAGGGAAGCCAAGAAAAAAAAGCAAGTTCTAGCGACAGGAATCAAAACTACACCGAAAGCCTGAACCAGAGGCCCTCCTGAACCCCTGCAAGCCTAAACCCTGAGCCCTGCTAGAAGCCTAAAGCCCTCAAACAAAAAAAATCTCAAAGCTAACACCTACCTTAACCGCCTTAACCCTGAAGAACCTACCTTTTTAAGGACTTATATAAGGAAATCATAATAAGGAGCCCTGAAAAGGTAGGTTATTCAGGGCTAAGGTAAACCCGAAACATCACGAAAAGACAAACCAACCAAGCAACCGGCCGGGGCGCTCCTCTGGAGCAACAGGGCCCGGGGTGGAAGCCGGCTTGAGCAGCTTCTTGGGCTCCGGCAAGCCGTTCATGCCGGGTTTCTCTCAGAGGATCAGCAGCTTAACAGGGTTCCCTAAGGGCTGAGTAGGATCTATAAGGGTGAAACCCTAAACTCTCTTCAAACCAACACCCTGAAACCCAAGTAGGGTTTGGGATGTGCGGATTGTAGGTTTAGGGTGCCAGGGCTGAGGGCTTAGAGCTTGTAGACACTTGGGGTTTAGGACGTTAGGGTTTGGACCCACTGGGTACGTACCCTCAACCCTGAACCCTAAACGGATGAGGACTCTATTCACCCCGCTCTATTTTCAAGTCCATCGTGGTATCCTTGCCGCATGGTAAGCTACCCAAAGTAGCCAACAGCCCTAGTTACAAGACTCTAAAACCTAAGCCCTAAATCCTAAACCCTAAAACCCTAGTACTAGTGATTCAGACTCCTTTTTCTGCATTGTGGGTACCGAAGTTCAGGCTGCTAGGGCTTGAAGCCCTAAACCCAGGCCTAAGCTGGGTATCGGTTTGGGGGTTTCGGCCGTGGGATTTGACCAAAACCCACCAGAAATCCCAAATCCTACACCCCGATATATCCCTTGAAGGAACCCTCAAAGACTCCCTTAACGGAGCCCTAAATCCCAAACCCTAAACCTTAAAAAGACCACAAAAAAAAGCTCAGGACTGTCAACAACGATCGCAAAGGCGGCTGCCTGGTCTTCGGGTGGCAGCTCGACGAATCCTTTGACCTGTGGGTCCAGCACCATGGGGTTTCGGGTTTCGAATTTAGGGTCTCGGGTTCAGGGTTTCGGGTTTCGGGTGGGTGTTCATCGGCTTAGTCTGTTTTTGGGCTTTATGGGGCGCTGTGTTTTTTTGGGTGGGTTTCGAGGGCTGTGTTAATTTTAAGGTATGACAAGGGTGTCGGGGCCAGGTTCATAGCGCGGTTTTCTACTGGGCTTTTAAGTAACCAGGGAGAAAAAACATAAACTTGTATTTCATAAGGGTCCCTTTAAGAAAAAGTATTAAAGTATGGTACTCCAAAGTCCAGTTTCTAAGTTTAGGAGTTTTGCGACACTGACCAAAGAGTTGATAACGGGTGTAGGGTCTAGATTCTATGGCTTCGTGGCTTGAGGCACTTAGTGGTATAGTGGGTTTTGAAAGTTAGCAGTTTAGGGACCGGGATCTCAACTTAATATGAAGGCCTTCCTTATCAGCTTAATGCTTTGGGCTGTTTAATATGACTAATATTCATTATTAGCCACTATATAAGGTGGGATTCTTACTACTGAGTATTCAGGCATGGGAGGTTCAAAAAGCTAAGGGAGCCCAGCCCCAGATAGTAGGATCCTCATGAGAGGTCGCCTGCATAAGAGGGACTCCGGAAGTTCATCAAGGCTCACCTCACGCAGCGTCTGTGGCCCAAAATGAAAAAAAACACTCCGGGTAATTAGAGCTGATGCAGGCCTCTCCGATAAACAAAAAACACAGGGTTCAGGGTTCAGGGCTTTCGGTACAGGGTTTCGGAGTTTAGGGTTTGGGGTTTAGGGTTATGCGCCACCTTGAAGCTCCTGCGCCGTAAGATTCTAGGCCATTGTCAACGGAGGTCTGCAACAACGGGCCAGTTGCACTGCAGCTTCGCCAGATCACCGTCGCCTTCACCGCGTCCGATGTGGCAGATGCCGGCAGCGACAGCACAATCAAACAGGAATCAGGCACCTACAACCGGCGAAGGAAAAGTCGTACCCCAGCTTGGGGCTTTATGTGGTGTGGGTTTGGAGTCGTAGGCCGTCGTAGGCCTTGGGTGTCTTGGGTGTCTTGGGTTTGGAGGCTTTTGGTCGAGGGGGCTGGGTTTGCGCATGATCTCAGCCCTCGGCCGCTAGCACTCCATTCAATCGTTCCATGCAAGATATGGGAGTTTCCGAAAATAGGGAGCCCCAATATACCCTAAATAGTAGGATCCTTATTATAAGGACCCCAAAATAAGGTACCCCTAATTTTCGGAAACTCCCATATGGGGCTTGAGGGACAGGTTTGCAAACTCATGCAAAGTTACGAAAAACACCACAAGGCCATCCAGCCCCACAAAATAACTCAGGGAAAGACTTGAAAAGCATGGAAACCGATGACAATCTACTACAGCTATTAGATCCAAATCCTTTAAGCCTAAACCTTGCGTAGCTTTAAACCCTAAACCCTAAACCATGGCCCCAGTGAACACTCAGCCGCCCACACATCGCTCAACTAAATCGATTTGCTTCTTCCTCTGCAGCCGGGGAAAGATCTAGGTTTCGTGGTTTAGGGTTTTGGTTGGGGCGCTGAGGGGTTTACGGGTTTAGGGTTTTGGGTTTGGGGGTGAGGGTGTAGGAGTTGGGATCTAGGGTTTTGGGGTTTAGGGTGTGTTGGTGGTATATGATCGTTGCACAAGGCTGTCTAAAACGAAGCAGTCACTAGACTTTGCCCCGAACCCAGAGGGTCCATATACACTACTATTATGGAATTAGGTCACCAAAACCATACTGGAGATGGTCCTTCAGGGCCTAATTCCATAATGGTAGAGTATATGGACCCTCAAGGTTAAACTACCAAACCTTACATTTTGATAGGTTCTTAATATAAACCCTAATATGGAAAATATAGGGACCCTACAAAAAGGGAGGTTAATTCCATAATGGTAGAGTATATGGACCCTCTGGGGAACTTGATACCCAACAACCCCCAACTTTTCGGCCCTAAAGATCTTTGCCATAGAATTTAAGCACCACGTTAAAAGGGCTTTTAAGCGGATAGAAGTATGGTTACATTATTTGTAGACCCTAGTTACTAAGGCCCCATGATTTCCTAAGTGCAATGTAGGAACCTCCTGATTAAGAAACCCTGGGCCTATAACGCCAAAATAGTAGGGTTCATATGAGGAACCCTAATAAAGGCCCAAGGTTTCTTAGTCAGGTTTCTACATTAGCCCCTGAGGGCTAAAGTAAATCAGTCCAACTTTCGGGTTTGAGGGGCTGCCTGGGACCCTAAACCTTCAACCCTACGGCCTTAAGGGTTCAGGGTTTAGGATTTAGGGTATAGGGTTTAGGGGTTTGGGGGTTTAGGGTTCAGGGTTTAGGGCTTAGGGTTTAGGGGTTTAGGGGTTTAGGGTTCAGGGTTTAGGGCTTTAAGGTTCAGGTTTTTTTTTTGAACTCCTTTCTGCGTCTGCCCCTAGGTCAGCATCCACAAGGTTCAGGGTTTAGGATTTAGGGTTTAGGGCTTAGGGGTCACGGATGAGGCTGAGGGTTGAAGGGTTTAGGGTCTTAGGGTGGGGTCTGTTGAGGGCTGGGAGGGAGGGGCTCTATGCCAGGACAGAAGGCAGGCTACTGCTGGGTCTAGCCTTGCCCTAAGGGTCCAAAGGACCCAGGGTTTCTTAATCAGGTTCCTACATTATCCATATATATATATATATACAAAACTCATAAAGCCCCATTTAAAGTACTCCTAGCCTTAGTTACGAAGTCCCCTGAACCTCCCCGGAAACTCCCACATCGAAACATCTGCCCCCCTCAATCCCGCAAAAACCGCTGAGGATAGGGTTGACTGGTTTAGGGTTCGGGGTCCCCTAAACCCTGAACCTGAAACTCTGAACCCTAGGCTCCAAGGCCTTTAAGCCCTGAACCCTACACCGTAGCCATCGGGTTCCCCCAAACCCTAAACCCTGAAGGGGCTTAGGGATTACAGGGTTCAGGGAGGCCCGAAACCCTGAACCCCAAACCGCAACCAACGTCAGCGGGCTGCCTGCTGATCAGGTGGAAGTTACGCGCCAACCTTGGAAGGGGAAGCGACTCAAAACGACCTACCTTTTTAAGGACTCATATAAGGAAATCATAATACGGAGCCCTAAAACGGTAGGTTATTCAGGGTTAAGGTCCCTAAACCCTCAACCCTAAACCCTAAACCCTAAACCTTAACCCTAAACCCTAAACCCTAAACCGTATTCAAGGCTTTCCAGAGCTCCAATCTCCAGCATCCCCGGCTCAGGTCCTGCTCTGCAGCTACTGCCGGGAGCTATCAGAGCGCCTCCTTCTTAAAGGGCCATGGGGCTTAGTAAGTAGGTTATAATTGGGGTTATAAGTCCCCTAAGTGGGGTTATCCTAATTATAACCTACTTATAACCTTACTTACTAAGTCCCATGAGCCTTTAAGTATGATGGTTCATTTCGGGATCAAGGGTTTTGGGCTTAGGGTTTAGAGTGTAGGGTTTAGCCTCCTTATGATGGTTCATTTCGGGCTCAAGCATCTAGGGTTTAGGGTTTAGAGTGTAGGGTTTAGCCTCCTTATGATGGCTCATATAGAAGCCCAAAAACTTAAAGTCCCAAGACCAGAAGAACCACAAGTAGCATTAGTGATCACAAGTCGAATGGACTGTCTGAGCTCGGCGGCTTCCAAGAGGTTTAGGGTGTTTAGGGATTATTTCGGGGTTAGGGATTAGGGGTAAGGGGTTTACGGTTTAGGGGTGTAGGGTTGACTTGGCAGTAATGGCTCCATCAACCCTCTGAGTGTGCTCTGGTCCCAGGAAGTTGGAACATGGATTTAGGATGAGTAGTGCTGGGACTGGTTAAAGCTGTACATGAGGAGGTTTGACCCCTAAACCCTAAACACATGTCAACTTTCTTGCTACATTAGGGGTTGAGGGTTTAGGGGTTTCAGGGATCCGAGGGTTCCTGTAAGGGGCTTTAACGGGTTTCTTTACGAAGCTTTAGGCCTTAGGGCTTTTGGTCTTTCTTGAGCTCCTTTCTCGCGTCAGGATGGTGTGACACCAGCAAAAGGGGATTAGGGGTTTAAGGCTTTTTGCGTTTTAGGGGCTTAGGGTCGGAGATAGGATTGCGGGGCTTAGGCTGGAGCTTCGGGTTTAGGGTTGCGTGATCCCAATAGGCCTGAAACGCAAACTCCACACGGAACCTCTTTTGGTAAAACCCTGCAGCTTCAACCTGAACCTCAACTATCCTCCCCCCTACCGAACCCGCCCAGGGTTCGAGGTTTAGGTTTCAGGGGTAGGCTCGATCTTCACCGGGTAACATCTCATGGCAGAAGTGCTCCGCCCTGCCTAGGTGCACCTACCTCCCAAACTGCCAACTTCTGCCACCATAAGCCTCATGGCTTGAAGCCCCCCAAAACCTTCAAACCCTGAACGCCCAGAAACCGTAGAAATCCCCAAAGCCCGAAAAAGAACCACTCTTCTAAGCCCTAGCCCTAAACCCGCTGAACGCTACGCTCTAAACCCACCTAAACCCAATAAACCCCTTCAACCCCCTGATCCCCAAGCCCCCCATAAATCCCTAAACCCTAAACCCGAATCCCCCTAAACCCTAAAGCCTTAACCCTAAATCCCTAATTAATCCCTAATCCCTAAACCCTAATCCCCCTAATCCCTAAACCCTAAAGCCTGAACCCTAAATCCCTAAACCCTAAACCCTAATCCCCCTAATCCCTAAACCCTAAAGCCTAAACCCTAAATCCCTAAACCCTAAACCCTAATCCCCCTAATCCCTAAACCCTAAAGCCTAANGCCTAAACCCTAAATCCCTAAACCCTAAACCCTAATCCCCCTAATCCCTAAACCCTAAAGCCTAAACCCTAATCCCCCTAATCCCTAAACCCTAAACCCTAATCCCCCTAATCCCTAAAGCCTAAACCCTAAATCCCTAAACCCTAAACCCTGATCCCCCTAATCCCTAAACCCTAAAGCCTAAACCCTAAATCCCTAAACCCTAAACCCTAATCCCCCTAATCCCTAAACCCTAAAGCCTAAACCCTAAATCCCTAAACCCTAAACCCTAA
>BGNK01001717.1:19148-33902 GCA_003297005.1 Symbiodinium sp. clade A Y106 | reverse complement strand
GCGCACCCGATAACGCGCGCCGCCCCTTGTCCCCGCCCTCCACCGCGTCCGCGCACCCCGTACGCGCACCCGAACCGTCTGCGCACCCGATCCGTGCACCCGATATCAAGGCCCGTGCACCGTTTAGTCTTCTAAAGCTCTTCCATCAAGACAGGGCCCGATATCGCGCACCTCGCGTTGGAGCACTAAACGAGAACCCAACCCCAGAGGGGTTTTCGGGAAAAACATGCTCACGTGGCATATTGTGCATGGCCCTGTTGCCAAAACGCCCAGAGCGGAGGGAACAACAACTTTACGGCTTCTCCCTCGTACGGGCAGAGAGCCTCTGGCCAGAGCTCCCGCGAGCAGCGGTAGATCTCCGCCAAAATCCGCAAACCTCAGCAGGTCGCCAAAGCTGCAACTTCCCAGTGATGCCAACGACTGCCATGGGCCTGTCCGACCATCCGATTTCTTCTTTAGGTTCAAAGCTGATGTAAGCACGTCGACCAATGCAACTGGATGAATGGACCCCACAAACAACACGGCCCAGGCTGAAACAGAAGCTTGCTGAGCTCTTGGCGTAGCACTGCCGAGTCCGAACCTGAGTCACAGTGGATGGCACGAGTCATGAGCCAGCCTCAAAAACCACAGCAACAGTAAGACTTCCGCCTAAGGCTTGCAGGAACGCTGGGCCGTAGTAGATGACGAAGGCCGGTCCGGCCTTGCATCGGGAATCGGCACTAAGCTCACTGCAACGTAGGCCCCTTGGCCGTCTGCCTTTCTGCCTTCTCCTTCTTCTCTCAGAGTGTGAGTTCGCAGAATTGGCCGCAGGCAGCTGGATCATAGTGCACCCTACACAGGATATGAGCGCAAATTCGGCCGCAAGCCGGTTTCGACAGGATCTCCTTGGGCACCAAGGTTGGAGAGAAGGACTGGCCTGGCCAAGTTGACGAAAAAGGGTCTCTCTGCAGCTGTTTCTCGGACGGAAGCGCCTGCACAGCCCGTTCGTGACATCTCCACACTCAAGACTTCCTTGTCCTGCACCGGCAGGGTTTAGAAGTTACAATTCTTGCAACCTGGGCCTGCGGACAAAGTAGTCTCCACAATGTGTGAAGTGTACATATTATGCAAGGCCTGCGGAGGGTTTCAAATGCCGCAAGCCTTGCAAGTGAGGACTCCCGACATTCCTTCCGGGGGTTTCCAAGATGTCCTCCTGTGGCAACTCGAGGTTGAAGGCGTCCACCACCGTTCGCCCGTTTGCCTCACTCGACACTCCAGTCGACTCTGCGGTCCACAAGTTTGAATCTCGCGACTCTGCTGTCGCAGCAACAAGAGCAACTGCCCTGCACGGGACCTTTCGGGGCTGAATTGATCCTTGGGGGCGTTGGAGGCTGGAGGCCGAGTCTGTGAGCGCTAGTGAGCGGCTAGTGACACGTCGGCAGCGGAGAACCTCTGAGAATTGCTAGTTCTGCTGCCTATATGCTAAGTGGATAAGTGCGCAGGGCCCACACCCAACAGAAGCACACCCGCTGCCTGTGCCATGCAGAGGAGGCGCATGGCGGCGATAGCATGAGGGCCTTTGACTGGCAAAATGTCGGCCTACATTATGTGATCTACCGTTCATGCAGAGGCAGAAGCAGGAAGAATACCTTCTCAACAGAAGCTTTAGGTTCACATCAAAAGCCTACAGCAGCACAGCTTTTCTGTGAAGGGTTGCTTTATCTGTGAAGGGTTCTTTTAACAGCTCAAACAAACCAATCGGTAACAGGGCTGTCAGATCACGAGTGCCATCCCGGGATGAGGAAAAACGGTCCGGTATGGATCGGCTGCATGGCCTCCCTAAAGATTGATTGGCAGCTTGGAAAATGGACCCGAGGCTTGGAATTCCGTTGCAGCCCCGCCCACCTTCTGGAGGCTCTTTCAGGGATGGCACGTGATCAGTCCACCGGTACTTGAGGTATCTCTCCATGACCTCCAAGTTACGTGAAGCTCGCAGCAACGGCAAAGTGCGAAGCCGTTTGCTTCGACACACAGCACTTACGGGCCGCACAGCAGCTTTGACCACTTTGGCACATTTTCCCTCCGCCCTAGCAGCTCTTGCACCTGTAACAGGCGGTCTCAATGCTTTTTCCCAGCCCGAAGGGGGCAGAGTTCCAAAGCAGCTGGCCATGAAAGGATGTGTGTCCTGTCTAGGCCTGCCCTCCCTCCTGGTCCGAGGTCCAAAGGGTCAAGTTGTCCCTCAACCTTTGCTGCTACACCCTGCACAGACATGTCTTCATGACTTGCCGGGCCATTGCATGCAAAACTCACACAGCGTTCTTGCGAGCACAGCTGCAGCTGCATGATGAGGGTTGAGTCCTTGTAGGAGTCCTCTGCAACGTTGTCCAGCTCGGCGATGGCGTCCTCAAAAGCCGTGCGTGCCATCTTGCAGGCATCGTCTGGATTGCCCAGCACCTTGCTTTCAGCACCCAGAGCGTGAGATGCATCACTTTTGTGGACACTGCAAAGTCCCTACGAGCGCCAAGACGCCTCGTACATGAACACCGAGTAGTTCAGCGCCAAGCCAAGGCGAATTGGGTGGGTCACGGCTAGATCCTTCTTCGCAATGTCCTGGTCGGCACGGGAACACTTACATAGGGCTTTGCAATAGGAACGTACGAACCCTTCTGTCCCAACGTGTCCTCAGCTTCCTGGTAAGCCTGGCGGGCCTTCTCTGCTGCACTGCTTTTGGCATCACCGTCGCGGAATTCTGCGATGTAGCCTTGGTTCACAAGTTGCTCCTCTGTTCTTGTGAGCCTTGGTTTCCGATCGAAAAGACTAGATTTTGCAGTGCTTGAGTGGCGGTAGTAGTCGGCCTTCATCTTCTGGTAGAAGACCTTGGATTCACCGGAACTGGCTTTCGCGATTAGCTGGCCGTCCAAAAGCGCGAGGATGGTGTCGCAGATCTTCTGGAGTTCGTCCTCAACCTCGGAAATATTTGCCGCTCTCTCGTCTACAGTCTACTCAGTACGCTACCATTGCAACCTTTTGACAACCTCGGGAAGCTGATGTGGACCCTCAACTCTCACGCCAATGTGTCACTGCACGGCTAGGACGGTTATGGTCTCCAGGACTAAGAAGCGCTCAATTTAACCACTTTGCACCAAAAGAAGGAACAGCCATTGCCATGTACACTCGGGAACCTTTTTGCAGTACTCCTTGGCGTAGGCAGCATTGTCGCTGTTGCCTTTTGTGGTCTCCTTCCTCACAGGACAAACGAGTCTTCTCAGCAGAAGCCTGCCTTCGCTGGTGCAGCAAAATGTAACGGCATGCTGAAGCAGCTCATAGGTATACAGGTATCAAACCTTGCCCAGGTGCTGCATCACACTGGTGATGATACGCCAGGCAGCACGACGAGATCCAACGGTGTTCTTGTACGCCACGGAGAGCAGGTTACGCTCCTCGACGGAAAGCTCAGCAGGGTCGCTGCCCACGTTTTTCCATGTGCTCGGCCATCTCGTCATAGCGCTCTGCCTGCTCCGCCAGCTTGGCCTCTGAGGAAAACGCTAAAGGCTGTGTCAGAGCTTTGGGCCACAACCTAATTAGCATGCTAATCTTTGAAAAGGTCCCCTATTATATCAGTGGTTACGAGTAAGGATTTCTGTTAGGAAGTTCGATCATGTGGCACACGAAATGCATGGGAACTGCTTGCAGCCCTCAGCAATCATTCCTTGGGGTTCAGGAATCTTCAATAAATTCAACAAATACCGCAAAATGCTAGGCAGGCGGCGAAGTAAACAGACTTCTCGCGAGGTGCGGCCATCGCTGTGGAAGGACCAAGACGGGTCGGCAAAGCAGTTGGTCAGGGCTCTTTTGCTTCGAGGCTTGAGCAAAGCCGTTGGTTGGGTTGGAGTGGCGCTGCAGGAAGACTACAGCATCACGGCACCAAAACGTGCAAAGGCCAGCTCAGCTAGGAGCACGAGAAACCCCTCACTGTCAGCATGTTTCTTCCTGCCTGCGTCGCCGTTGAGGACGTGATGCCCTCGATGAGCTTGAAAGACTGCAGAAAACTGTTCAACACCTGAGCGCGCTTCAGACTTCGGCTTCTGTTCAAGTCTACATGCCTGTTGAATCTGCTCTGTCGGATTTGTGTTTGCGTCAATCCCAGGTCTATGATCTTAGGGGTGAGGCGTGCAGAGGGAACTTGATCACAAACTTCTCGCAGCCGCCGAGCGGGGTTGGCTCAGCACCGGCCTTGGAACTTCGAGGGAGCAGGCCGAGCAGGCCGAGCAGGCGGTTCGGGCCGGGCGTCCCACCAAGTCGGTAAGCCAATGTACAAAATAAAGAGCCACATCTCTCGCCCCGGCGTGTAACCTTGCAATGCACAGACGTCTCAGAGCATGAAAGGCATCCTTCACAAGACGGGCTCCGGGCCGCCGATCTTTGGCGATGGCTTCGCGAAACTTCGTGAAGATGGCTCCAGGTGGGGCCTCGCGAAACTCCGTCTCTAGGCCCGAAATGGCCCGAAATGGCCCGAATCCCGAAAGTCCGACAAGGCGGCCTCTGCCTGCACCAGCCAACCTCACTGCGTGTCCACTGGACTGGGCTTTCAGGACGTCTGAGATGCCAGCCGTGGTTGAAGCAAAGATTGCACCTGAAGCGGCTCGGATCTTCCCGGGGCACTGCTGCACAGCAGAGACTTCTGACTACTTGTTTGATATGATGCTTGGCAGGGCCCCCGCTGTGTGAACTGCACCGACTGACGCTCCGCCGGGTCAAGCTCCTTGAAGGAGGGCAGCAACTCCGTGTAGTGGTCCTGTCGCAATCACGGCAGTGAGCAGGGGAGCAGCTAAAAGGGCCACAAGGCCGTGAGCACTCACAAGAGGGAGAGGGTCCAGGATATAGCACAAGGCCGTGTCGTGGCCACCGATCACGTCACCCGCAGCATAGCCTCGCCCACACGACCACACTCCAATTTCAAAGAGTATACAGTATACAGTATACCCGTGCACCTGTGCATTTATCGGATCAATCTCCGGCCCTCTGAGTTCCCGTGCCATGATAGCCGTGGTGCTCCTGCTGTACCTTCCGCCACTCCAAGACTGCCATCGAATACCCCCTTCCTTCCCTTTAGCCTTTCACATTCCCGTCCGCACCGTCGGCAGCAAGTTCTCCATCTTCATGATGTCATGGATCGCGGTCAAAGCCTGAGACATCAGATTCCTGTGCTTCCGACTCAACCCTAATCGCAGGAGCCACATCTGCGACTCTTGCACAGAACTTCCGTACTTCCAAGATCTTGCAAGTAAGGCGCCTCTCAACCAACACTCACCTTGCTGAGGCCCATGCCAGCAGTGAGACCATTCGTGTCTCCTGCACTTTGTAGGCTGTCCTGATAGCACTTGCGACTCGTCGAGTCGTGTTCTGCTCATTGCATTGCACTGTCTGCCTGTCGTCGTCCATACACAACTCATCCACGACAAGATATCCCCCCTTTCACGCGTGACGAACCTTGATCCAGCACTCGTCTCCTGCAACAAGCCGGCCTCAAAGCAACCACATGTAGCGCAGTCGCCAGGCGGCACGTGAAAACAGGTGGAAAGCGGCGAGGTGCACTTAACTGCAACAGCATCGTGCCGACGAAGGTCGGGTTATCCCCCGATCAGAGCTCTAAGCGATTCAGGACATCAGTCAGCCATTCTCCCGACACACGACATAATCCAGCCGAAAGCAGTCTTGTAGAAAGGCTAGCAAATTCACGATTCAGCGCGAGTGCACTAAGGACACATGGCTGGACTTGCGAAATATGTACAGACACAAGCAAGCCGAAGGTTGCCCCAAACTGTGCTACCCGAGAAGGCATGTGTCATTGTTTCTTGGGAGTGCAATGATATAATCTGAAATTGGGGACACTGCACCTCTTCAACAAAACGTCCAGATTTGTGCTGGATCGACAAAAACGTGTGAGGCATGCTTGAGCAGCGAGCATCCACCATGAGTCGGCGGAAGAAGCCCCACCTGTGGACAGTGCGCGCGAGGTATCTCAGTTTTTGTTGATTCCACCTGCAGCTTCCATCTATCGTGCAAGATCTTTCCTGCAACTGACCACAGGATGGCAGAATCTCGTGCGCTTCTCGGGAGCGCGCTGGGCATTGTTGAAGAATGCCAGGCGGCGATCAACCTTGTAGAAGGCTTCTACAGCCGGCATAGGATGAACGCGCTTGTAAGAAACCCGCGCCGAACGGCAAAGCCGTGCCGGCTGTTTCGAAAGATGTGTAGAGAGGACTTGAACCGCAAACGCACGACTAAGCGAGCTCCACTTGGCCACGGGCGCTGTTGCAGCTCCGGGGACACGGTCCGTGTTTGGACTGCCACCTCTATAAACCATAAGCACGGTTGCGTGATCATGATGTCCTTCCATACTACATGCAGCAGCCACATGTTCCGAAAGGCTTCCAATTGTATGGGTCGTGACGAAAGCAGCGGTTACGTGCTTGCCGAGCCTGCCCATCCTGGAGTTCGGATTCCTGCGCTGCCATGCCAGTCAGTGGGTAAGCGAATCACGAAAGTCGGCAACACTTGAACTGGCAGCCATGTGGTTGCAGGTTGCGGCTTAGGCTTAGGTTGCCCGTTCCAGTTCGTGCCCACGCTAGTGCAGATTAAACAGGAAGAAATGGAACTACGGTTGACAATATCAAAGCGTTCAAACACACGACAAAGAGTGGGCCTCCTCCTTGAGCTCCAGTTGCAGACCAAACAGCAAATCACAGGCCCCAGAGGGCAGCTCCTTCAGCACATTCCAGTCGCTGTCTGTGCCGAAGCAGAAGCCCTGACGGCCATCTGTGTCCAGGCCTGGTGCAGGAGGCTCATGATGACTTTGTTGGTCAAACTGCAGTGATCAATGCGGTCTGTAAGGTGCTGGCGCATGAGCCAGTAGATGGCGAAGAAAGCACACACCGTGCGCTGATACCTGCGTAACTTAGGGAGTCCAGTCCGGTGGAGTTTCGAGACGCTGCGGGAAGCGGCCAAGAAGAGCAGGATAGACTCAAGCTTTGCATGCTGAGGAACTCATCGTCTGTGGTTCGACCCGATCCAGTCTCCCCCACCTCATGCACGCAAGAAGAATGACACAAGAAGCTTCCCAGAGCTGGGCCCTCCGAAGGTGCAAAGTGTCTGGACAGAGGTCTCGCATGTCGCTCTGTTGCTCGGCCGATGTAGGGCCCACTCTCCATCCCGCAGGTATAGGGACAGCTCGGGGAAGGCTGCAAGGTCCTGGCATTGCCAAGAGCAAACCGGATTCCATCCCAGCAAGGCACAATCAAGCAAACACGTCTTGCAAAAACCAGAAGCCATGCTTTCTCGCGCTGTCCTGAGTGAACTGCGCCAGGGTGTAGTCTTTGTCCATTATCCTGTTCGCCATCTTCCTGCAAGCTGCATAGTTGCCGTTGCTTTCGCATACTGTTGCATGAGACGCACATGACACCTTTCCTTAATCCGTGGACCATCTGAGCTCACAAATGCTCACGCCGTAGCCTTGGATCTATCTCGCAACCTCCGCATGTACCCTGATTCGGCTCTCCTCACCGTCTTCCAGTCGGTTCCTGAAGTTCCAGAAAGCCCGAACAAAGCCGAACCGGCAGTTTGTCAGGGATTGAGTTGGACTCCTCTGCCCAGAACCGTGGGAGGGTTTAGGGTAGCTGTACAACCGGAAGCCAACATGCGACACCCGCGAAGAAGCTCGGTGCAGAAGAGATTCGGCTGGAGCCCTGAGGACTGCTGACCACCTAGAGGACCTAGAGCGCTGCACTAAGGCCCGTGCTCTTGTTTGCTAGGATGCGACGCAGATGGGCATTTGGAGCACCTCTCCTCAAAAAGAGCTGTCGGTTTCACTGCGTCGCTCCTTCGAACAGACTGCTTGTGCTGTGCTACCTGACCCTTCCATGGATGTGATTGAAACACCTTGACTGAATCAGCAATAGTCAAACGGCCCAATGTATCTGACAACACAGCAATGCTGCAGATCTGAGTGGGCCGGCTTGGTCATGTTGGCTTCTTTGCCAGCGACGCCCTGCGAAGGCTTTCAGATGATGGGGACCCACACACCCACAGAGCCAGGCATGCAAGGCATGTCGGAAACATGGCATACCTCAACTTAGGAGCAGGCTGGATTCATGGATGCCGTCTTAGATATGGCCGGTGCGACCGGAACACGCTTCAGGAACGTCAGCTCCGCCTCCTGGGCATGGCAGGGCGAGGTGAACTTTGAAGCGTCGCAGTGTTGACTACGCAATGCCATGTACAGCACTTCACTGGCTCCGGTCGCACCGCAGCGATTTCCAAGAGCAATGTGGAGCTCTGCGGCGAACGAACAGACCAACACTATTTGTGTGAAGCAGACATCTGTACAAACATCAGACTCCCCTGTTGGTCATAAGCATACACCGTCATCACCCTGGTCCACACTTGGGGCTCCTCAGGCTGTGCATCGAGACTAAAAGGCTTAGAAGATATCGGGCATCAAGCCACAGTAAGCGGCATGAAACGCAACGTTTCAGGCCAGTCGTAGTGCATAAGGTCATAAAAAACCTTATGCACTACGACTATCGAGTCACCTGGGGGCGGGACAAGACGCTTGATGGAGGGAGACTCACCGCCTCGGTATCATGTGGGATGAGCCTGGTAGGAGATAGGCAGCTGAAAGACATTACTCTTGCGCTCGTCGCTGAGGCCCCATCAGTCTGAGCGTGGCAGACTGCACAGGCATCAAGCAAGGGCCGCTCTTCCCCCCTTCTTGGTTGAAGCTAGCAGCTAGCCCTGGCAGCAATGCAAAACTCGAGCAGGCCAAGCCTCTGCCCGGCGCAAGCCTTGCACGGATGTCGCGTTCAGCAGGTACTGGCCACTTCGGAAAGAACAGCTGCAAGTATCGAAAGACTGCAAACACGCTTCGGCCTGGTCAAATTCAGTGCACGGCATCCAGAACCAGACATTGAGCTGAGAGCCTCCGGTTCAACTCTGTTGAAAAGAGACACGCAATGGACACAATCCGAGCACTTCCATTCACATTCTGCTTGCTGTGCAGTAGTGGCATGTGCTGTGGTTCAGGCCGATTGGGATGGGCTCTTTGCAATGAAACCTGCAGACATGGCGGAGCTGGCATGGGACATAGGAAGCAGGGCTTCGGCCGAAGTCAGCACAGAACTGTGTGAGTTCCCTCGAAAATCGGCACCGAAGTGGGAACATCCAAGTCTCCCAGGACCACTCCTTCGAAACGTCTTGCGCATCCGGGGCTTTAGGCCTCTCCAAGCTGAAGTGGCCGTCTGCTGTAGCGAACTCCTCCCGTCAGCCATGCTATGCTGTCTTGGCCAGCTCTGCAGCTCTGCTTAGGCTCTTGTTTTGCTGTCCTGCCCCAAAGGTAGGCCTATGCCCGCTACCTCAACCGAGGCAAATGCCACTTCTTGATGCGAGCTATGCCAGCAGCCATTGCTGGGTCCGGGACCTTGCTGTGGTCTGGATTTACGACTCTGAATGTGACCTGGCAATGCCACACGAGACTGGGCCACTTTATCGGGGCGGGGTGGCCTGGTGCACACCGTACAGAGTATTCAACCCAGGATAGCCCTCGCTCGCGACGTTGTCGTCATTCTGGTAGGTATACCTTCATCGTCTGTCTCAACATGGATTCTGCTGCCGTCGCAGCATAGGCTCACGCAGGAAGCAACGGCCTAAACCGTAAAACAGAAACCAGATGCCGTGGACTGAGTGCGGGACGTATTGGCAACTTCCTTAAGTTGCTGCTGAGCAGTTGTCATGGAAATTCCAAGCCTCTCTTCCAGAACAGACATACAGCAGCTGCGCCAGGACTCCACATACTCGTAGTCCTCATTATATACATTAGCTTCGCAGGACGGCAACAGGGGGCTGTCTGTCGGCAGCTTCCAGGCGAGCCTTCGTAAAGGAAGCTGTTGGCGCTGGATCTGCTGTCCATCGTGCATGAACTGCAGTCGCGACAAGACGACGTGATCCACGCCATCGATGTCTGCGACAAGACGCAACTTCAAAAGTCGAGTGACCCGCTTCAGCCTCGTCGTCCCAATTCCAGTCAATATGCTTCCATGCTGGACAAAAAGTTCCCAAAACAGATGTTCGATCGATTTTGTCCCATGAGAGCCCCAGCTCGTGGTGTCTACCCCGTGGCTTCTCAGGACGTTCTGCAACTCCTCGATGCCAGTCCTGTCCAGGCTACTTGCCTTGGCGAGTACCGGCATCGCAGCCTGCACTCGCAGGACTGGTACGCCACGGAGCTTTCCGGCTTGACCTGCATGACTCGCTCTGCTCGAAGCATCGCTGCTTCCTCTTGTTGATGTGAGGTCATCCTCGATCTCTTTGTCAAGATAAAGGAGGGACAGACTGGAGGAGTGATCTAGGTCGCAGACAACCCTCTGCGACTCCCCCTGGCAGCAGCTTTGCGACATACCCACGCCCATTTTTGGCAGAGGCAGGAGGCTATTGACCTACTCCGCACCTGCAAGCCTTGGGGAGATGGGGTTGCCGAAGCTTGACCAAATCCCTGAGGGACTATGAACAACTATTCCAGAGAAGGCACCCTGTCTTTACTACACTTAACTTGGATCATGGCTCGGGCCACTGGGCTGCAACATCATCCGGTCAGATGTACGTAGTACTCAAACGAACCTTAATAAATAACCAGGCCGGCAAACATGAAGCACCCAAAGTCAAGAATGCTCAACGCCACAGAGGCTCTCCCACTACTTAAACTCAAACTTCATCGCGCACCAGCGGGCAAGTCTTGCAACCTGTACTCGGAGAGTCTTACCTGAAAACCCAGGATTCGGCAACCTGTGTATGGCGTCCTGGCTTCAGCTGCTTTCAAGCCGGGCTGGAGTGTTCCACCTTTTCTCGGCTAGAAGGTCAGGGAAACCGGCACAGGCTACCTGGACTGAGGCCACCCGAAAACAATGATTCAAGATGTCGTTTCGGATGATTTCCCAATGTTTGCCGTTGGCCGAGGACACAAACCCAACTGAAGTCGGCAGCATCACTGTGCCTCTTTCCCCTAGCAACCTCGTGAGATGCGACAGTTCCTGCAACCCTACGCACGGCGGAAACTTTTCTCAGCGAATCACCGAAGCAAGAGGTGAGCCCTTGGCAGAAGTGGACACCCACACTGGCACTCGACGAGGCATATCTTGAAGTCCCGATCTGGCTGGGCCCAACAGATGCGCCGGAGGCAAGGCTGCACTCAGACCTGACATGGGCGACATCGCAAGATGCTTGACACCAAATGGAGTTTAACACCAGACTCCGGCCCGTTCGGAATTGGAGGTTCCACATCCGCAACACGCAAAGCAACGGCACAAGCTCCCCAGAAGTTTCTCTGCACCCGATCAGCAACGCCTTGTGCAGCTTGATGGACAGGAGCTGGGAACCCTGTGCAGGGCCTGCAGGATCAACAAAACAAGATGAGCCATTGAAGTTCTGCTTGTGAGGCCGTCGCCTCTGGAAGAGGCTGTTGGTGACCTTGAAAGTGAAACTGATAGACAGCGCAGACACACCCACACACAGAGAGACGACGCATGCAACAAACTTACTAATCTTGCCAAGCATGCAGCTTCTGCAAAAAGTCTCCATCCAGAAGGTGTCTCATCTTCTTTGCCTCGGAATGGACGAAGCATCCTGTCAAACTCCATCAGTGGATTCTCAAGATGCCACTATCCTATAGCCCTACCCCGCTTCAGGGGCGGCAGCCCAATCGTGCGCAGACTCTGTCGCGTGGTCCTGCTCCACCCCGCGCACACAGCTTAATTGGTGATGTCCTTGTGGTGCACGAGTACAGGGGTCAACGAGCGCCCAACATGAATATCATGATCAAGGATCAACACACGTTTGGACCCTACTCACACTGCATGGATCATTGAAGATGCACAAAGAAATATTTCGGGAACTCATCGAAAACACACAGCCGCGAGCTTTCTTGTCGTCCGGCCCCAAGAAAGTTCAGGGAGTTTGGCTCGTTACCTAGAGCACATAAAGCCCTTAAAAGCCTTTCATAAGCGCTTATAAGCCCTCGAAAACCTTTAGAAGGCCTTACAACCCTAATAAAAGCCTTATGACCTTAAAGGGCACCCGTGTAAGTCTTTATAAGCCCCTTCAATTCTTTTGCAAGCCATGATAAGAAAGCGTCAGAAGCCCTTTATAAATGCTTTATAAACCTTGAAAGCCCTTTAGAACTCCAGCCCTTATAAACGCTTTAGAAGCCCAAACCTTGGACCCTTAAACCTCCACCCTAAACCCTATATCCCTAACCGTTAAGCCGTTAAACCCTAAACCTTAAGACAAAAACCTTGCCTCTCCTCTTCCGGTCCCCTTCCTGCTCCTTGCCTCTTCCCTCGCCTCCTCCTCTCAACCCGAAACCCTCAACCCTAAACCCAGAAATCCACGCCCCCTTCAAGACTCATCGATTCTTATCATGAAAGCTCTTTTCCTCGTTTCGCACACTCCGCCCCGGAACCCATCTCCCCGACACCCAAAACTCTATACCTCATAGAACCGAAACCCTAGAGCCTAACCCACCCTAAACCCTTAACCTTAATCATGTTTCATTAGGGTTTCACTAGGCACCCTAATAAGACCCATGGTTTCTTATAGCATTTATGGTTAACCAATATTCAAAACCCTAAGCCTTACACCCTCAAGTGCGTAAAAAGAGGCGGTGCAAGGCACGTGTTAGAGTTAGAGAGACAGTTCCTGTTACAAGCGTTACAGGCCTCCCCCCAGTTCCAGTTGCGGCGTGGCTGGTATCGGAAACAGTTTCGAGCCAGTTCCTGAAACCAAGGTTCATGTTACAACCCCCTGGTTCAGGTTACAGCGTCCACTCCCGACCGGACTATTCGTGGAATGCGCCGTCATGTAAGAGGCACGCTCCGGCCGAACCGAGAGCGCCAGAGCCCCGCGCCGATGCGCCCGAAAACAAGTCAAGCAGGGCGCAGGGACAGGGACCTGACCGCTGACAGGGCGGCAGCGAACACGGCGAACGAAGACAATAGCATCTGCATCACTGGTGTGGCTGCACCAGGACATTCACAACGGGTGCACAAGTATCTTGGTGATTCAGAGAGGCAAACTGCACAGAGAGGGGACCGAGGACCAAGTGAGATGTTCATTTGGGTCCACTGGGTTGCATGTAGCCCCAGGAACTCCTTCCAAAGGTGGATCAATCCGACCAGCGTGGGCCCTTCGCCGTCAAGCAGACCGGAGCGAAAAAGCCACAGGGTCATCCAAGTGTGGAACTAGGTCATATGAGCCAAGCACGGATCGCAGGATTTTCGGCATCTGAATCTTTGAAGGAAAGTTAAAGGATTCTGTGGGTGCATCTTGCAGCTCATGACTTGGAGAAAGTGTGTTGCCTGAAACGAGTTTTCGAATGATCCACCATCGATGCTGTTGACCGTTGTAGTGCGGCACGTGGTCCTTTGTCTTGTGATCTTCTGAGCAATTGTGTTTGACCTTGCTGAGTTCGAGCCTCCTGGAACATGTGAATCCGGGGCTGTCAAGGCTCAGCAACTCATCCAAATAAGTTCCATTTGGGAAAGCTGCCCTCCTGGCCTTTTGTCTGACCCCCAAGCTTTGAGCTAACAATCCCGTCCTCCGAGGACTGCAGAGACTTCGCAGAGTGAGGGTTGTGCCAGTCTGGCCAGTCAATGATGTCCTCGAACCGAGAACATGAGTCCATCCAATTATCAGTGAAGAGGCACATCTCCGTCTCTGGCAAAGTGCCAAAATTAGTCGAAGGATAGGCTTTGCAAAGGGATCAACCGGCATCCGGAACCTTGGACAGCTGCGAGTCGTTGCCTGCTCAGAGTGTTCACGTCTTTGCATCCATGCTAGAACAGAGCGGACATAAGCTTCAACCGAGCCTCTGAAGACACTTGTAGCTGGAAGCCTGCACATTCACGCAGCGCCGTCGCTGTTCAGACGACTCTGCTGTCCAAGACCGAGCGCCCGGCTCGCCGTCTCCACTGCCCGTCTTGACCGACTGGTCATGCCTTCAAAGCAAGAAATCAAGGATGTCGACCGTGCCATGCACGGCGATTAGCTGTTGACATTAGCAACTGTGCCGGCTATGCATCTGATGTGCTCCTGTCAGGATCTGAGATCTGAACGTGAACTTCTCGAGCCACTCCTTGAAACTTTTTGGAATGGTAGCAAAAGTGCGCAAAAGCGTTCTGCACTGCACTACTAAAGCTTCATGCGGGCCAGCATCATTGGAGGAGTCCGAGAAAGGGTCCTTTGCAGTCAAGGTAGACCTCGCAAAGCGCTAGCGCCGTTTGACGCTGCTGAGCATTTCTGGTCCGTTCCTGTCTGCCCTCCACCTACTGGGCACCCCACGGTGCCGGTGTCTCCACTGGGTCAGAAGCAGGCTGCTCATCAGTCCTGGTCTCAAGACAACGCAAGGACTTCGTTTGAAAGGTGTTCTGCGATTGGCTTTCTCAGGCAGCGAATCGTAGGACATCATGCCAACGGAATCTTCAGCGTTTCAGAACTGTGGGCCGGACATGTAGCCTGCTGACAGTCCGACAGAAAGTGGCGCCTGGACCGGCGGCAGCTCCTGATCATGGAGGCGAACCCGAAAATGCGGAAAAAAAATGTTTTCGCAAATGGTGGCCGTGGTGGTCGTGGTGGTCGCGTTTCGCGGCGGTCGTCGTGATCGTAGTAGGTGGGTGGAGGTGGAGGTGGAGGTGGAGGTGGAGGTGGAGCTGGAGCTGGAGCTGGGGGTGG
>BGNK01001716.1:101682-132299 GCA_003297005.1 Symbiodinium sp. clade A Y106 | reverse complement strand
AATGCTAGAAACAGGAAAACCTAGTTTTCCGGCAAAGGTGCGTAATCTCGACAAAGGTCCGTATATTCGGATAGTTTTCGGCCCTTAGGCAGAACCGTCGGCCAAGCCGGCTACAGGTAAATCCTAAACCCTAACCCTGCTTCTCCCAGAGGGTCCATATATACTACCATGATGGAATTAGGTCCCCAAAACCATCATAAGGATGGTCTTTTGGGACTTAATTCCATAATAGTAGTATGTATGGACCCTTTGCTTCTCAGGCCTTTTGATCTCTAACTTTACGCTTTCAGACCGGTGACGAAGCCCAGCAAACCGCTTGGAAGCAAAGCCACCAGGGTCATCTCCGAGTAACATAGGGGCCTTTATAGTTACCTATACTATTTTGGGGTTTCTTAATAAAAAGGTGCCTTTATAGTTACCTATACTATTTTGAGGTTTCTTAATGAAAATTGTAGTACAATGGGCCCCAAAACCCTATTCTAATTACTAAGGCCCCTACATTAGCACCCTGATGCCGCTCCCGAGGCGGGCTTGCAACTTTTGCCTGGTCTGAATATTACCCGGTGACACAACAGTTGATACCTTCAATAGCTTTCTGAATTCCTGACAAGCCCTACGGGTATCCCGACAAACCCCCACAAAGATTCCGTTAAACCCTGCACGTTCTGCAAGTCTGAGCCGATACCCTACATCCTTTGAAACCCTGAACCCTAAACGGCCCTAAATCCAAAACGCTACACTAAATCCTATAGGCCCTAAACCCGAGTATGAACCCTAGTCTACCCTTGATCTAACTAACGGGTGCCAACTTTGAGACGACTTCTACTACGTACTGTACATAGCATCCTTTCTGCTCACACAAACAAAACAAGCATTTCACAGGGACATCCCGACGTTGTAGGGCTTCATTATACAAGGGTTAATGTGGGATATCTGGGATATCCCTATCCTCATGTTTGCTCACGCACTTTTGGCCTGAAACCCTGGATCCTAAGCCCTGAACCCTACTCGCGAAGCCCTCTAATCCCTAAGCCCTATAAGCCCTAAGCCCCTAAATCTTGGCATCGGCAGGAGCACTTCAAGGAAGTTATGGGGAAGGCCGACCTTCGCGGCTTTCGTAACCTGAAGGGTCCTAGGTACTGTAATGGGGGGATACTTTGGGGCCATACGGTTGATGAGATGAATCCTGCATTACCCCAATAAAGTGTGTGTGTATATATATGTATATTAGTTCCCATAGTCTAGAGTCATTAATAAAGGTAATGCAAGATTTGTATCATCAACCGTAGGGACTACTTAAAGAAGCAAAGTATATGCCCTTAGGCTTTTTGCCAGGCTACCTCTGACAAAGACCAAGCTTCATCAATCTGGATGCTGCAATGTCACCGGGAAGCTTTCTGAGTCAAACACCTCTAAATCCTGAGCCTCTAGAACCTTAAACCCTAAAGCCGCAACCCCAAACCCTAAACCCAACCCCTAAACCCTATACACCCCTTCCCACGGGCCCCAAAAAGGACATAAGCATAAGCATTCTGCAAGGATATCCGGGCTTCATTACCCCAGACCCTAAACCCCTAACCCCCTAAACCCCCTAAACCCTAAACCCCAAACCCCAAACCTTATTGACATTCAGGTGACAGCGCTCTGCACCCCGAAGGCCGTGCAGGGCATGTGCCAAGTCTGGGGCCCAAGTTTCGGAGGAAGCCGGTGAGTTCGGCTCTCTCTTCCCCTTTTCCCTGGGCATCAAAACAGCCCAAAAGCCTTATATAGTATGGTCTTTGGGCCCAAACTTATTGGCTGTAGACTCAACTTTTCAACTGTTGGGGTTCTCATAAGGCAGTCGATTCTGAAAGTTTCAACTTTTATTCCCTTGGGTTTTGGGCCAGTGAGCAAAAGCCTTAAAAAGATGAGCCCTTAAAGCCCTAGGGTTTGATGTCTTAAATTTTTTGCAAGGAAAGGCAGCCAGGGTTTGGGACTTAGGGGATTAGGGCTTAGGTGTCGGGGGCTCAAGGTTTAGGGTATAGGGTTTAGGGTTTAGCGGTTTAGGGTTTAGGGTGTAGTATCTCAAAGGGCCCAAAGTGCCTGCATAGTAGCATGTAGGGTTTCTATATATTCGGAAATGCTAGTATGTTTTGGGGAAGTTTCCCCCATAACAGTACCTAGGACACTTTGGATATGCAAATCGGAAGGATTGCCAATACTATTCCCCAGAGCTCCTGCTATGCAAGTTTTAGGGTTTAGGGTTTAAGGCACCTGGACCCTTGTAGTGAGATCCCGGACCCTAAGAAAGCCCAAGACCCTCTTAGGAGCCTTAGGGAAGTCTATATCCCGAAAGATTCTTCGAATGATCATGGCCTCAAGGTTCGTCATACCTTGTTTGTCAGTTTTGAGCCTGGCCTGGGTTTCCTCAAAGTAAAAGACCCAGAGTAGGCCCTTATTCCACTTTCGGAGTTCAGGTTCTCTTATAACCCCCTGTAATCCAAAAGGGCACCCTGTTTATTCCTAGGTTGCTCTTGGGTCTAGAAGGCCTTCATTCCCACAATTTGGGATACATAGGGTACTGCAGCGCCTTGTACACCGATAGTGCTTATAATCTCCATTGTAGGTTCGTTCTTGGGTTGACAAATTTTTCTACTATACTATGGGATCTATGGCCAGAAAACTCAGAATGCAGAACCCTAAGCCCTGAAACTATACGTTTGGTCGTGGATATTCGAAGTATTAGGGCCCCTATCTTACCGGCCACTGCAGATGGCACCAAAAAAGGCGTTGGCCACAAATGACATCATGCGACTCTCATACTATAACCTGGTGGAGCAAGCCAGGCTATGGGGAGTCGTCGAGGAAGCTCCTTCAGCGAAAGATCATTTGGAAATCTTGCAGCTGAGAGCAGACCTGGCCAGAGTCATCTCCAAACGGGGCGAGCAGGAGGCCAGGTTGAGTTCTTTTCAGCCACATTCAGACAGTAAACAACGTGCCAGAGCCAGCGAACTCACTGCTTCAAACGACCTGCTCAAGGACTTTGCGGGGTATCTACATAAAGCAGCCGTACAGTTGCTTTGTGCAACGCGGGAGACTGTGCACTGTCTGAAATTCCCGTGAGGCTGCTCCGAAGCCTGTACTATAGGGTTCCCGTTAAAGGGAAACAGTGCCAACTAGCAAATTTAAAGCGGATTGAAAGGGTGCCTTGTAAGTGTTAGAATGAATACCACTAAGACCCTGCCCCTGCAGGCTCAAACTTTTCACCTCTATACCGCTTTTGATTGCTTTCGCAGTTGCTACTGCTACCCATGTCAGAAATGGTGGCCGGATATTTGACATGGTAGGGTGCTCTACCACGAAGCTAACTTGCACCACATCTTGACCTCTAAAGCCATATTCCTGATCTCTGGAACCCCCCTGCACACTGAACCAGAACGACGAACTTTTAGAGAACCTTAAACGATTTTTTTATACCATCGCCTCTATGTGTTCTCTCAGCCTTCGGACCCTCAACCCTAAACCCTAATCTAATCCCAAACCCCACAAACCCTAAACCCTAAACCTGTTTGCTGTACTTAGCCGAGGTCCTCGGCCCTGAGACATCGGAGACTGGTGAGGTGACGTCTCAAGGTTTTGGATACAAAGTTTTGGGTTTTAGTGCTTTTTGGGTGTGGGAGATTTGGGTTGGTATCGGTTTTGAGCGGGACTTTAAACCCTATCCCTAAAGCCCTACAGCTTATCACTAAAAATTACAATTCCTGTGGAGTCCCTCGTTCCCTGAAATTCAACCATACCAAGAAAGCCTGTTCAGGATTTTGCATAAGGGGTCGAGGTTCCAGCTAGGGATGTAGGAAGTTAGAATCGAGGACCATGAAAGCATAAGGCTTGGGGCTTGGAGCATTGTGGCTTTTGCGGGAGTTCGGCAGAGTTTTGTGGGCGACTGTTTTAGGTTCCTCTGGCAGAGTTTTCAGGGCATGTGTCAGTGCTGTGGAGCACATCGGTTGCAGCGTTGCCCGTTGCGTTCGTCGGGCCCCACAACAGGGCGGAGACGAGAGCGTTGATCCAGAGCCAAAGCGGCGTTGGCGCCTACGCTGTGCACTTCTTGCGGAGTTGGCTTGATGCCATCCTCGACTGTCGACACCGTTTTCGCTGCGACCGCAGACGCGAGAGCCAATGGAATCGCGTGGGTGCTATTCCGCCACAGGGAAGCGGACAGCGTCCCCTTCGGACCAGATCGAAGCAGCCCTTTGCGCGGAACCGCGGTGGGAAGTCAACGCGTACAGCACCGCGCGCCTGAGCTAGGTTTACAGGAGCCATAGGGATTTAAAAAGCTGGGGAGAAGTTTCAGTTACGGTCTTCGACGTCTAGGCTTCCCAAACCTTCAAACTCTCAAAAAACTCAACCCGAACAGTTCAATGGTTCACGTTTTGAGACTCGGGTGCAAGGCTTTGGAAATAGGGTTTTGGGATCCGCCGAAATAAGGTTCCTCCATGGAGTTGGAACATTCCCCCACGATCTGTTTGAGAAAGGTCTCGAACTCCTAACCCCAACAATCCATGTACCTAAATAGTATATACATTGGCCTTAAAGTACTCCCTATATAGGTACATTGGGGCCAAAGTATACACTATTTGGGTACATGGACCCTTAGGGTAAGCTAGGGTTGGGGTTTTTGTTTACGGGTTTCAGGCTTCGGTTCGGGGTGCATCAATTCAGGGTTGCGAGAGACTGCGAGTTGGCGTCCATGCCGCACGGCCTCTTAGTAAGGGGTTAGGGTTTAGGGTGTAGGGGTTTAGGGTTAGGGTCCATGTTAGTAAGTACCGAGGCCTTAAGCGGGTACGGATTTGGGGTGTAGGGCCAGCACTTGTTTGCAGGAGCCGGGCTCCAGCATCAGCAAACTGGCGTCAGCTCTGGCCACTACCACGGCGAAGGCCATTCAAGCTTCTGACTCGTAACCCTCAAGGCAGACCACCCTAAGGGCCCTAATTCAACCCTTAGCACCACCCTGAGCCTTAAGGAACATCCTGGAGAGGTCCCAGGAAGTAGTAGAGCAGGCTAGGAATAGTTAGGCTTAGGCTTTGGAGCAGTCACAGGTCTTTTCGAATCCTTACCCTAGAGGTTTTGGTCTCGAAGTTACGGCCGCAAGCCTTAAAAACCCCAAGTGATGGCCCTAGCTCCTCCAGGCCGCAGACGTCAAGCCCTGCCGGGATGCCGCCTGCCCCCCCCCCCCAGAACAGACCCTTAATACTAAACAATTTCCTAAACCCTCACTCCTAAACCTCAAGGGAGGATGTCTGGATCATGCTAGTTGGGTCCAGGCAAACCCTTATTCCGTTTAGGGTTTACGATAGGAATTTCGAACCCCTAACACAAGGGTTTAGTAGATGTTTTGGCTCTTTAAGTGCTTTTTCTGGGACTACTTTGAGGCCAAAGTGTATACTATTCGGACATGGACCCTTGGGGTTACGAAAGACGCAGCAAAATCGTCAGCGAAGCCCGAACAAGCCTATAATAATGAGAAGCTCTAGAGCCGCAAACAGCACAAGGTTCTAGAACTGGGTTTAGGGTTTAGGGTTCTAGAACTTCCAAGCTAGACACCTACCGCTAGCCAGTCGTACGACCTGAGTCACCGCTAGTCTAATAACATTGTGAACTACTTCAGTTCGAAGCTTGGTATAGCGCTAGCTATCTTCTGCAGTATGATGCATCACTCTCGACCCCAAAACTCCTTAGTAGCTGAGTGGATTCACTTTGGGGATAATATTACCCACTATAAGATAAGACTGAAAGTGTACACTGTTGAGGGCTTATGAACTCAGCAACTAAGACTCTACTTAAGCCCGAACTACTAGGCCTTCTTTCTGACCGACAACCCAGCCCTGATCCCAACTTCACAACCCTGACACCCTGAGGATTCTTAGGAGCCAATACCCACCATATATCCAAACCCTAAGGCTCAAAATGGCCCAAAAGCCTTATATAATGTGGTTTTTAAGCCCAAAAGCCTGAACATATTAGAGAAATTGTATGTACTTTGGCGTTAACGTAGTAGGTACGTTCGGGCTAAAGCTAACGCCCGTATAGTAATAGTACCCTTGTAGATCCCTTATATTTATAGTCGCCCCTTAACTATAGACCCCTTTAAAAGAACCCTATTCTAGTTAAAAAGGCCCCTAAACCCTAAACCCCTAAACCCTAAACCCTATTCTAATAAAAAAAGGCCCCTAAACCCTAAACCCCTAAACCCTATTCTAATTAAAAAGGCCCCTTTTCTTCGAGCTCTAGTTGTGGGAAGGCCGAAGAGTTCCTGAGCTTCCTGGGACTCACAGGCGCCAGGAGTTGTGTTTTCTTCCCCGACCTTCCACAGGGTTCCCTAGGAATCTAAGGACTCATATATAAAGGCTTTTGGGCCCAAAGACCATATTATATAAGGCTTTTGGGCTATTTTGATGCCCAGGGGTTTAGGGTTTAGGGTATAGGGTTTATAGGGTTTGGGGTATTTAAGTCTTAAGTTTTGAACCCTAAACCCGAAAGCCTAAACCTTACCAGGGCCAGGACCTGGTTATTTGGGGGGGGGGGGTATTTGAGGGCAATTACTTGGGGGGTCTAGGTAAACCCCAAACCTACTTCAGGCTCGCAGCTTGTGCCTACTGCCTGCTTGGAGTCAAAGGTGCGCTACACTTTAAGAAAAACCCTCAACCTCTGTGTGTGTGTGTGTCTGTGTGTGTGTGCGTTCATGTTTAAAACAACTTCGCGAAACCCTTAAACCCCTTAAACCCCTAAGCCCCTCAACCCCAAACCCCTTAAACTCCTAGACCCTTAAACCCCTAAACCCCTAAACCCTCTTTAGGGCTTTGGGCCCTAGGGTTGGGTTTTAGATGCTTCAGAAGGGCTGGCTTTCATGAGTGTGAGTGCTCGTGGCAGGGCTATAGGGCTTAGGGTTTGATTATACTTCTTGGGTTTCGTGGGATGGTTTGAGGGGTTTGAGGTGGTTCAAGAAAGCAAAGATGTCGAGTCTTATGGGACTTCAGTAGGGCTGCGTTGTCATAGCTTTGGCAGAAAGGACTTATAGGTTTGTTGTTGTAAGGTGTCAGTACTTGCTCCGACCTCCCTGCGGAAGTCGAGATGCAATGATTTGCTTTGGTTTTGAGGATTGGGTTGAGGGGCCCAGAGCTACAGTATAAGCACGATATATGTCCAGGGGCTTGGTCATTCGCATGTAAATTTAGCTTTAGGGCCCTATAGGCCCTAAACCTTCGAACTTTGAAAATACCAAACCCTAAACCTTAAACCCTATAAACCCTAAACCCTCAGCCTTAAAACGACGGTTTCGCTGGTCATGTCGGGCTCAGGCTCTAAACGACTCTACGGAATGCTAGGGGACTTATAACTCCACTTATAACTACCCATGAACCTCCAAGTACGACGTCCTACGAACCATGTGTCAGGCTACACTGTGGACTGTGAGGAGCTTTGCCAGGCACCTCGACTCTCAGGTAGTCAGGAGCTACTTGCACAAGTTCAGACTTCAGGGATCCTAGCGCTAGGGTTTATGGGAGTTGAGGGTTTAGGGGTTTAGGGTTTAGGGTTTAAGGGTTTAGGGGTTTAGGGTTTAGGGTTCTAGGGTTCTAGGTTTGGCAAAGCAAAAATGGAACCCAATGCACCCAAGCTGACGGCTTTTCACTTCGTGCTTCATGCTCCTGCTGGGTGGGGATTCCAAGACGTCTTAACACGTTGCCCCCTGAGTTGTTCTTAGCTGACACATTGCCCGCCAGCGCGACCCTCAACCCTAAACCCAAATCCCCCAAAACCCCAGTAGCCTCCTAAACCCTTCAGATGAAAAGAGGTGCGACCCTAAACGCGAAACTCTTGCCTCTCTGACTTCTGCACCCCAAGTCCGGTGGCACCGTCAAAGTTTGACAACTTGTTGGGGAATGTTTTTGTTTACCCTACCCCCTTTTTCAGGGTACCTACTTTTTGTATATACAGATCCTAACCATAACTAGGTACCCCCAAAACGTGGTAGGGTATGAGCCTCTAGGTAACCCAAACCTTAACCCTAAACGGTGGATAGAAGGCTGATGGAAACATGGGTTGCAGTCTACTCTTTTCTATATCCGATGCCCAAAACCTGCACCCTAAACCGTATTCAAGCTCCTTTTTCTATGGAGGAGGCAGGGTGTTGTCCATCAGCAGAAACTCTCTGAAACAGGAGGTTCTTTATTCACATGTGCGTTTTCTTAATTCGTTGCTCATGGCTCAGATGTGCTGTCTATGCTTGCATGGCATGTACGACGGCACTCCTGTCCATAGTTCTGAGTTCAGGAAGAAAATTGCCAGGTCCACAACATTCGAGCTCACGTATCTCTGCCTTCCTAATTTCAAAAGATTGATCGAATTCCAGGTCCTGCAGCATAACTTCGCCGAACTCTCTCTGCATTTATGCAATGTATTGCCATTTAGCCTATCCGGATCTGTGGGGGAATCGGAGGCCCTCAAGCCATCGACGGTTGCATTGGCTAGATATCCCTTAAACTCTTAAACCCTAAACCTTTAACCCTATAAATCCTAAACCGCATAAACCCAAACCCTTTTTTACCCGAAACCCTTTTCGTACCGTGTGTGGATCAGATTTCAATCCAGGCGATGCTGTCGAGTTCGGTCACGGTGCTCCACCAGGCATTTGCAGGGTTCGCCACAATCCCTGATTCCCTACCTGGACTACGAAGCCTACCCTTCTTTTAGGGTTCCTGAATCCGAATTCCTTTACGAGTCCTTCAAATCGTAGGTTATTCGGGGTGAAGGTAAGCCCAGTATCCCCCAAGTCCCAAATCCCAACCCCTACACCCGAAATCCCAGACCAGAAACCCTAAACCCCAAATCCCTAAACCCGTAAGCTCCAGTTAGGGCAGGCTTCAGGGTGCTTTTGGATTTACGGTTTAGGGTTTGAGGGGTTCGGGTGTAGGGCTTGCTTTAGAGTTTGGGGTGTAGGGTCTAAGTAAGGAAGGGGTATCGTGGCTTCGCTTATGCCGAGAACACCCGATGGAGGATATCAGAAGTCCCGAACCTAGAAGGTACCATCCAGTGGCCTCTCATTTTATTTTTTTGCTGGGGGTTGGCTTGGGGCCGTCTGCATATGCCGTCTTTGAGGGTTGGTGGTGCTTCCTGATTCCGTTGGATAAGATATGAAGCCCCAAAGTAGGTAAAATATCGGCTCAACGCTCAAAGAAGGCTATTGTTCTACATACTCTTACGGGTCCAGGTAGGGCTGTTGTAGCAATTATAGTATTGTCGGATTTATGATGCCAGGACCTAGAATCGTAAGGCTACCAGGTTTGCACTCGATACCACAACCGAGCACACGACCTAAGATATAGGATCCTCACTATCACGTCCCGTAATGCCAGAAGTCTTATAACACGCAGGCCGGATCAATTACCAACATTATTCCTCAGGGTTCATACTCAAAAAAAAGAATGCCTAAGTCCTATTCCAATGATTAAGGCTAAGGCCTCTAGATTTCAAGCTTCTGCGGCCGGCTTAGGGTTTAGGGTTTAGGAAACCCTAAACCCTAAACCCCAATATAGGGGCCTCAATAATTAGAATAGGGTTTTGGGGCCCCTCAGAATAAGGATCCCCCCAATTAGTATAGGTAATTATTAAGGCCCCTACATTAAATCCTCATGAAGACAAAGCCTCCTGAGTCCTTTGTTTGTTCAGGAACTGCCGCCTCAACTTGGAACGGCTTGCGTCAGCGAGGACTGCTCCGAGGTCACCCCCTTGAGGGGTGTACGGGACAGACCAGAGTGCTTTGATAAGGATGCCAGACGGCTGTACTGGGCTTTACCAGAGCTTCATACTGTGTTACAGGGGTTGCATTTGGAACAGTTGTGTTGTGTTTTGTGCGTTTAGGGCTTTCGGATTTAGGCATTTACAGTTTATAGGCTTTGGGCGACGGTTGGGGCGTTCAAGCTATTCGAGGCAGAGCGACAGGGGTTAATGCTAAGGGTGACTGTTACGGATCCTGACGCACCAAGAATATGATTCCCCGATCTGTGCAAAATCTTTACACGTTTATAGCAGTGTACATGCCCCAAACCCTATGATGCGCCGGCTTCTGCAAAACAGTCACGGATCGCCACCTCAAGTAGGCCTTCGAAATGAAGACCGTGTCTCCTAAAGTAAGGAAGCAGAGAAATGCACCCAGCCTACCCTAAGGGTCCATGTACCCGATAGTATACTTTGGCCTTAAAAGTACCGAACGAGCTTCAGTCTGTCGAACTTCGGCTTCTGGGTCCATCGACTGGAGGGGTTTCCTTTTACATGTGAGTTGTTGCAGTTTGGGGCTCAATGCAAAGATGTTCCTTTTAACCTCACTTAGACATGGTTATGGCCATACCCTTGGTGCCAGGAGTACGACACCCTGGCACTAAACCCGAATCTCATTTTAGCTTTCTTTCGGGTTTAGGTTTTAGGGTTTCGGTCGTTTGTTTCGTCATGGCAAAGCCGCCGGTCATGGACATCTGGCACGCCCTGCAGCGCATGTCGCTGCTTGGCGCGGACACTTCCCAAGACCCTATTCTAGTTGTAAAGGTCCCTACATGAAAATCGTTCGGGTTTCTGAGCCTTCGGGGTCTACGAATCCAGGGCTGTATGGTTTCGGTGTCCGTGGGTGGTTCAAGCTTTTGGGTTTTTGATGCGAAGCGCAAGCTAAAGATGCAGGTTTGGTCCAAGAGCACGATATACTACAAGCTGATGTTTGGAAGTTCAAGCCCCGAAGCTTTACATGACTCCACCTACAGTAGAAGCCAGAAAGTTGGAACATCATTATCCTCATGCCCTTAAGGTAAAGTATAAGGGATCCTAGCACTAATCCTCCTAAAGCCATGTTCCAACTTTCTGGGGTTCACTANACAGTAGAAGCCAGAAAGTTGGAACATCATTATCCTCATGCCCTTAAGGTAAAGTATAAGGGATCCTAGCACTAATCCTCCTAAAGCCATGTTCCAACTTTCTGGGGTTCACTATAGTATAGTACCCTTATAGATCCCTTATAGAAGCCCTTTAAAGACCCCTTTAAAGGAACCCTAGGAACCATAAATTGCCTCGGCGGTTCTTCTATCGCCTCTCTGGGCCCAAGAAATCGCAACATGCCTGAGTGCGATAGTTCTTCATACGGCTGATGGACAAAATCCTGCATGACTTTAAGGACCCTAAACTATGGGAATTGTGGTATATTCCTTATAAATGGGTAATTACCCATTATAAGGAATATACCACAATTCCCATAGTTTAGGGTCCTTAGGGTCATGCAGGATTTTGTCCATCAACCGTATTTCTGAGTGGGCAGTGTAGCTGGGCCAACTATAGCTGTAGTTGCCTTGGAATGCCTTTGCAACTACTCGTTATGGATTTTTCGGTTTCACGTCGAGTAGATTGCTACATTTGAGTCACTCGTCTTCTGTAGTTGAGAGACATGTCTTTGCCTCTGCCAACAGGATGAGAAAGGATTAGGGTTGCCCTAAGCCCGAAACCCAAAATTGTCTGCACAAAACTGAGGTATCCGGACAAGGACGCGGTATGGAAGCATATGAAGGTGGTTGGCCACAAGCGAGAACGGAGGTTTCCTGGCTACTCATTCCTTCCCAGAGGGGGTCTGTCATCTCCTTATGTTCGGTTCCTTACGGATGCAGATCTCATCTTCAACACTACATCATCTAGCAATGTGGATCCCGAGGGCGTGTCTCAGCACCTGTGCAGGGTTTCGAGCGGAACATAATTCGTAGTCGGAGCCTTTGAACCCTGAATGTTGTCGAGGATTTCCACATTTTGCACCAGCTGGCAGTCGAACTTTTTCGCGGCGAGGCCAACCTGCACAGCGCCCGCATCGTTTCCGACGGTGAGGAGCTCTTTGACGAGGACATCCTTTCTGCAGCTGACATGGCCCAAGTTTGTACCTTCGTCCGACAAGGCTGCGACGTGGCGACTTTGACAGGCACAGGGTTTTGGGTCCCATGAGAACTTGACCCGGAAATATCAGGCCAACCCGAAGACTTTAACATAGAGCGTATACCCTCAGAGCCCTAAGAAGAGCATGAAGCACAGCCCAAAGGATACTTTCCCAAATAGTAATGGTAAGTCCTAACATAGGAGCCCCCACCTTCTACCATATAGGTACTTGTAGGAGCCCTTAAAAAGCAGCCCTAAGCCCTAAACCCCAAAAAAGAAGCCTTAAAGGAACTTATGTAGCTTCCTAAACCCTAAACCCCTAATGACCCCCAAACCTTTTAGGTACTTCAGACCCTTTGGGCAGGCAGTTACCGTCTGCCGAGTGGCTGGCACATGCCCGTTGATCTGACGCTCCAAAGAGGCGACAAGGACACTTCTCCTAAGGGTCCATGTGCTCATGTAGGGATCCTTTAAGGATTCCTTTAATAAGGGGAACTATGAGGGTTTCGGGTATAAAGGTCCATGTACCCAAACAGTATATACTTGGGCCATAAAGTAGTCCCTATATAGGTACTTTGGGACCCGAGTATGTACTGTTTGGGTACATAGACCCTTAGGGTTCGTACAGAGCCTGTATAACTCAAGCGCTTATACATGATAAAATGAAGATGGGCCTTGTAGTACGAATCTGCTTTAAGACAGATAGATCAGAGCAAAAACCTGCCTTTAGCATATGACCTGGACAGCTTGAGGACATGTCCAAAGCCACAAGGCTCGATCGGATCCTTCTGAACATCGAGGATCTCAATTTTGCCAAGGTCGTCTCGAGAGTTCGATGCTCTGCTGCATTGAACTATACATCTTGACTGAGAGGGACACATGTTTTTTTTTTTTGGCGGGCGTATGGCTGTAAAGTAAATGTAATAGCTGTCTGCTTACTACCCAAAGGCCCCAAAGTAGTTCCTTTTGGGGGGTCATATTTAGAATACTATAAGGTAATCCCGAAAAGGACGAAAAGGAACTACTTTGGGGCCTTTGGGAAGAGTAGGCGTATTTTTGGTCCGTCCTTGCAGGGCTTGGGTTTGTCCTTGCAGTTATTCATGCGTACCGGTTCTGAACTATTTCAACCACTGCCATTGAAAACCCTAAGCTCTGGACCATCAACAGAGACCAATGACCCCGCCAAAGACCAACTTACAGCTTCATGCTTAGCTATAAAGTATAGGGTACAGGTAAGGTTACAACTGTTGTATAAATAAATAAATATATATATAGAGAGAGATGTATTTATTTGTTTCTATTTATATTTATATATGTATGTATGTATATATACACACACTCATGCATACATACATACAGTACATACATACATACATGCATACGTACATACATACATACATACAAATCTAAGAGTTCATCCTGGTACATGCTGGGCGGCGGCTTCAGAATTATGTTTTCACCGTGCCTTCGAGTTGCCTTTGCTTAAGGTTTAGACTGAGATTTCAATTTTGGGTTTGTTCATTTTCAAGTTGTGAGTGTTTGCGAGATTAAGTTTTTTAACAACAGCAGACCGAGGGAAATCAACAATACCATCTCCAAACCGGAAAACCTAGGGGACTAAGCAAAACACGCAATCAAGCCTGGGAAAACAACAAGACTCAATCAAGCACACATCGAAGATCAGTCAACTTTTGGTTTTGACCTGGAAGGAATACTTAAATAAACTCCAAAACCAACACAACCTTGGAACGTCGCAGCAAGCCAAAATCAATCGGCAATTCAAGCAGATGCCCCAACAGCAAAGTCTTAGCGACGTCAAAAACAACAAGAACACAAAGTGACATCACAAACTTCATAAAACAAAGAGAAAAACAACCTACACAGGGTTAACGAGCTTTGAAAATCCCAAGGCACTTATGGAACAAAAACATGTATCAATAGAACACTCACGGAAATTAACATGTATCGACAAACAAGCAAATATGTATATTAAAATACATCAGAAACAATCTGAACCTCCGTTTATGACATGCGTATGCATGAGAAAACACAGAAACTCAAATCGATAACACATCCAAAAAACAAATGTTTAATAATTGAATCCCAAGATATACCAGCCGTGGCAAATCTGAAACATAATAACTTCTTTTCTGATTATCAGCTATACTGAAAATCAAAATGTCTTGAAATGCTTTAAACTCCCCCCGAGCCGTCAAACAAGCACCAAGCGACAACGGTCAGGAGGGATTTTGAAGCCCGCTGGCAAAGCTCGGCTGTCGGATGCTTGGAATCGCCAGGGCGGTGCCCTTCGGTTTCTTGTGTCACAGCTTGGCCTTGCCAGCCGCATGCCACTCCAGGAGCAGCAACCGTACTTGCCTCTTGCTTAGTCGCTGGGTAGTAGCCTTTTAGTTTTCGGATTTCTTCTACATTCATACCACAACGAAAAGGTTTACGCATTTTTTGGACGATGGGCTTTGGATTTGGAGTTTCAGTTTGCCGTCAGGTCGTGGTTACTTTTCCAACCTAATGAATTCTGGAACCCTACATTCTGCTGTAACGGTACTTTGGACCCTTTGGGTATACAGTAAGTGGCACAGCCCTTCGCTCTAGACCAATTGTAGCCCCTCGAAAAGCCGCTTCAAGCTGAGTACAACCCCTATGACAGCCTATAATCCCATAATCCTAATCCTAAACCCTACCTGTGCTCCCACAACCACACCTTTCTAAGGCATATATATATATATATATAGAGAGAGACCTTAATCAGGAACCCTAAACCCTTAACAAAGTAGGGTTTTTCGGCTGCACGTAAGCCTATAAATTCCAATGTTGAGCCGAGGAGTTTCCTAGAGCTGCCCCCCGGCTTCACACCCGAGGCTTGGAAACATGCCGCAGAGATCGATGCTCGTCCTTCTAGGGCTAGGGTTCCTCATTAAAAACCCTAAACCCTAAACCCCTAAACCCTAAACCCTAAGGTTTCTATGGGTACCTCCTTAAAACGGTAGGGTTCTTGGCCGGAGGTAGGGTTTAGGATTGTGACAAGGATTTGGGGGATTGGGCCTTAGAGGGTTTGCCGATCCCTAGGAATCTAAGGACTCATATATAAGGCTTTTGTGCCTTAGGGTTAGGGTTTAGGGTTTAGGGTTTAGGGTTTAGGGTAGGGTTTAGGGATCTAAGGACTCATATATAAGGCTTTTGGGCCCAAAGACCATACTATATAAGGCTGTTGGGCTGTTTTGATGCCCAGGGGATTAAGGAGTTGGAGACTTCGGGATTTAGGATGCGGTGCAGGAACAGGGTTTCTCAAAAAGCTCCTAGGTATTGTCATGGGGGACACTTCCCACGACTCGCTGAAAGATGCGGCCCGGAACCTGAAAATGTAAACTTAAATGTCCCAACGCCCTCGAGCGGTTTAGGGTTTAGGGTTTAGGGCTTGGGTTGTGGAGGCTCCCTTACTCCGTCAACCTTTTCCCTAAATCTGCATTCCGCCAAAGCCTGTAGACACCAGACCCCAGAGCGAAAGACAGATCCGAAGTTTGAAACGAAATCAAAGTCGAGCCTTGAACCAGCGGGCCTCCCCGGCCCCGAAACCGCGAGGATCAGGATCCTAAACCCCATACCCTAAACCCTAAATCCAAAGCAACACTCTAATCGCAGCGTGGTCGGAGGTTCAGAACTCGCAAAAAGCCGTTCCCGACCAGTGACGCCCTAGTGCCCTAGTACTATAGTAAGGCGTAACTTACTTGTGCCAGTACCATACAAATTTGATTTTAAGGCTTTTCATGTGTTACATTCATACATACATGCTTGCATACATACATACGTGCATGTATGTGTATATGTGTACATACATACATACATACATACATATATCTATATATATATATATATGAACACAGATTTTGTACATACAAACCACCTATGAACATGTATCCGAGGAAATGCAACACCGAGCGCTCGAAGTTATCGATGAATGCAAAGGCGTCCTTAGTAACGCCTTCGCCGACCGTGCAGGATCGCTTTGCTTTGCCCTAGTTTGCGGTTTGTTTTGCTTTGCTGTTCAACTTTATTGTTTAGGGCGTGCAGAGCTCCCCGTGCTTCAGTTTTGTGTGCCTGTCAAGCACTCAAACACTCGAAAACAGTCTTGCCTACCGGGCATGCGGCATGGGAACCGACACTCAGTCACTCAGCTGGATTATAAGCAAACTTCGAATCCTCCCTGAGCTGCCACGCCCGATAAGACCTTGTAGAAGCCCCCAAGGGTCCAAAGGACCCAATAATTAGGTACTCGGTTTTAGGATAGTAGTTATGTAGGTTAGGATTTTGGAGAGTATATGATTATTGGGTCCTTTGACCCTTGGGGATCCTGCTTCCATGTTCCCTCGATCCTTCGTGCAAGCAGTTCGATCCTTAACCTTAACTCTGAACGAATGCTGATCAAGCCCGACAGGGCAACGCAGACCCTAGGGCTCCACCTACTGAAATACAAGGTCACTGATTGATCAGACTGTAGCTTAGTATCCAGTAGCTAGCAGACCTGGCGTTTGGACCCAGTGACCCATCAACCTGGACACCAAGAAAGACGGTTCACAAAGCCATCAGTTCAACTCCCAGGAGAGATTTGGGATGCACTGGAAAGCAAATCCCAAATCTTCCTATCGACGGCTGGTGGCTCGCAGTTGGAGGGTCTTTCCCTGGACGAGCTGTGTTTTGAAAGGCTCCGGCAGCTGCATCGGTAATTCTTCGGGTGTGGGGCTTCGTGGTTTAGGGCTTAGCTTTTCAGCTGTAAGACGAGAATTGGTGTAGGATGTTACACCTTGCTTGCAGTGCAGCTTAGGAAGTTTAAACTGATGAACAACAGACTATGGATTTGTTTGGTCCCCCCCCCCCCCACCCCCCCTCCAAACCAGAGGTATGTGACCAAAGGTCGCAAAGGCAAGGGCAGTGGTGCTGGCAAGGGCGGTGATGGCAGGCACCCAATGGATTCTAGAGGTGCTCCTTCGAGGGGCAGCGGCAAGACCGGAGATAGACATGGTGGCAAAGGCAGAGGCCATGGCAAGGATGGTGCTGGCGGATATCCTGCCCATGTCAACGGTGTCCCTGCCAAAGGCTACGGCAAGAAAGGCGATGGACATGTTGGCAAGAAGGTCTAGTTGTAGATGTCGCTTTCCATCCGGTTGAAAGTCTATCCGGAAAGAGGTGCCGGAAAATTCGTCGGTGCCATGCTGCGGAGCAAAACAGACCTGTGTTTCATTATACCGACCATTGTGGGAGGCTGGCTGGCAGCACGTCCTCATGCAAAACGGAAAACCCAGAGGGTCCACATACACTACCATTATGGTATTAGGTCCCCAAAGCCATAATGGGGATGGTCTTTTAGGGCCTAATTTCTTAATAGTAGTGTATATGGACCCTCTGGGAAACATGTGATTGTAGATCCGAGTGGCCAGGCGGGGCGGTGAAGATTCAGGGTCTCTTATTCGGCACAAGCCCTAAACCCCTAAACCCCCAAAACCCTGAACCCTAAACCCTAAAGATCGTAAATCTGGGAAGTTCGGTGGGATCGGCGCTCTCCACAAAATCACCCGCATCCCTGAAGTCACCCGCACCTGCGAAGTCATGTCGGGATCCTTATACTATACCTAAATAATTACCTATACTCTTTTGGGGGTTCCTTATTATAGATATAGTATAATGGGCCCCAAAACCCTATTCTAATCATTAAGGCCCCTGTATTGAGCATGTTTATTTCCAAACTTCCAAGCCCAAATGCTGAACCGATTAAGCCCAAAGCACGAGTACGGCGCAATAAACACCAAACCCTGATGCCTAAAACGGCTTAGGGTCAAAACCCCACATTCTAAAGTTCTAAAGTTGATGAACATGCCATATCCCCTTCCCCCCCCCCCCCCCCCCTGTGCACTGAAGAAAGCTGTACTCCAAGTCTTGTTTGCAGGTCGTGGAGCTTTCTCAGTCTGAGATCTTGGAGCAGTTTACCCAGCGATTTCGAGTTGAGTGTTAATGGGGTTTTGTAGGAGGTTAATCGTTGCATGTGGTTTGCAATGGGGGTTGAGGGCTTCGGGCTTACTAAATTATGGAAGGTGCACTGGCTAATGTTTCGTGTTGAGGAGTCAGGGAGGTAAGGACTCAGGCAATCCTTGGGGGGTCCACCTCCTCAAAAGCCGTAAACCCCCAAAGCTTCAAGCTTTAGGCTCATATTCCCCTATGGAGAATCGGCAGCTGTGTTCCTAAGTCACCTCCAGCGGGATCGAGTTCGTTCATAGTGCTTCTCCAGATTTGGGGTCTCGCATGTTCACAAGAGCCCGAACCCAAAGGCTCCATGTACCTTTGTAGTAGATACTTAGGCCTTAAAGGAGTCTCTATATAGGTACTTTAAGGCCTAAGTATATACTATATGGGTACATGGAGCCTTAAGGGAACAGGGGCCCCAAAGTTTGCAGAACCCCCCCAAAACCTTAAGGACGAAATGAACCCTAAAAGGGTTTAAGGTTCATATACCATATAGGGACTCCTAGTATATGGGTATAGGGCCCCTACTTTTAAGGGCCATTTGGTCCTTCAGGAAGTGTCAGATCACGCACAAGGATTCAGTGCGGTATCTCGCTATGTGCATGCTCCGACATCCGGTGAGCCAACCGCAAGCTTGGACAGGGGATACCGAGAGAAATAATGTCTCTAATAACCCTAAACCCGAAACCCAAAACCCCTAACCCCTAAACCCTAAAACCCGAAACCCCGAAACCCGTAGTCAGGGCAAAGGACGACGGAATAGGGTGGCCCATCCTCAGGGACGACTTGGTCAGCATCGGGGCGCAGGGTGCAGTCGAGGCCAGTTTGCCTGTGAGTGTGGGTTTTGTTCGTTATTCTGGTTGGTGGAGAGCTCAGAAAATTACAAAGGCTTCTGTTATCTGTTTGGTAGTTTGGTAATCGAAGTTTGGTTGCAACTCGACTCTGAAAGTAATCGTACTACTGCACGGGCTGTGCCACTGTTTGCAGCTGCGGTCCTTGAACGTGTGTTGTCAGTTTTTGCGCATACGGCTGATGATACAAATCCTGCATTACCCGTAATGAGGAATGTGCCATATTTCCCTTAGTCTAGGGTCATTAGGGATATGCAGGATCTAGATCATCAACCGGTATCTCGGAAACTACGGTTCGAGTCGCCTAGAGCCTAGGGCAGCGAGCTACAATCATAGGGACCCTTAGGGGGCTAAGGGGGAGGGCCGTAGGGGACTATACTTCCTTAAAGAAGCCTTATTCCACCCCCCGTCCCCCTATCCCTAAACCCTAAACCCTAAACCGTAAACCCCAAACCCCCTAAGGGACCCTATGATCCAAGGGAGTCCGATTGAGTCTCAAACCCTAAGGGTCCATGTAGCCATAGTCCATCATTAGGGGTCCCGTATAGGGATCCCTTTAAGGGTTACCATAAGGGTTCATTAAGGGTTAAGGGTATACTGGTCCATGTATAACCATGTAGCATATACTTTGGCCTTACAGTAGTCCCTCTATAGGTACTTTGGGAGGCAAAGTATAGACTATTGGGTACATGGACCGCTAGGGTAACAGACCATCTTCTGCAGAACAGCGTAGTTAGGTCAGCATCGGCAGCACAGTTTGTTTACTGTGTGGATGCCGATCAGAGCCGAAAAATCCGCATGACACCCTGAACCGCTAAGCGCAAGAAATGACCCGCTTAGACACATAAAGATGCAAGATGAAACCCGAAAGCCAACACCCTGACCCACGCGCTCACGATAGTATGGCGCTATAAACGTATACTTTTCGTATGACAGCAGAGAAAACACTATATTCAGAATTCATAGTAGAATACAGTACCATGCAATTACATAGCTTAGGAGAATATCAGTAGTATACGAGTTGAGTAGTGTAATAGTATATGTGTAGCAGTATGATAGTAGTTGAGGACCAGAGTGATAGAGTCATGGAGCAACGGAATAGTAGAGTCATGGAGTAAGAAAGGAATAGAGTTCTACGTTTACCTTCCCCATTCTGTGAAGGTCATCGGTTTTTAACTGTTTTACCCAGGAAATGGACATGCAACAACTGGTATGCTGAAAGAACCTTGAAGATGATTGCATGGCTCGCACACCTTTTTTTTGTTGTTGTTCTGGGCACGGCAGCTGCCCCTGCACATGCTGTCAGAAACCTTGCACGAGCACCAGATCCTTTCATCGTTATCGGAGTATCCCATGTTGAAGGTAGCATGTGAGAAGATGGAGATTATGATCTAGGGTGCGCGATGCCTTTTGCAGCCCGGCTCTGCCGCTTGCAAACCCCCCCTGAGAGAAACCCCCCCAGAAAAAGAGAGGGAGAGAGAGTGTCGGAGACATAACGAGAGGGGCAGAAAGACAGATAACGAGAGAGAAAACAGGACAGAGAGAGAGAGAGAGAGGTGGAGGAAGAAGATACACTCTCTTTCCGGTGGGCCCAGACAGAACCAGAAAGCAAACCACAGTGAGACAGGCCGGAGGACAAACAGAAGGGGAACTATATATCAGCATGCACCGGTACGACGGCTTGATCACTGGCTGAGGCCATAATCGTTCTCACCACCATGGCGGCCCAGGCACCCCACCGGGGGCCCAACAAGGGAAAAAGTTCGGAATTACAGGCCAGTAGGATGATAGAATTCAATGGGAATGTTCGAAGAAAAACCTCACTCTCCCCATTCTGACCGAAATCGTTCTGGCCCTGCTGCGCGCAACTCGGAAAAAAAAGTAGGATAATGGCTCGCGAGAACGATTGCGGCCGGCGAGAACGATTCGGGCTAGCGAGAACGATTCTATCTCGCGAGAACGATCCTAGCTCTGGAGAACGATTGTGGTCGCGAGAACGATTGTGGTCTGAGCCGGGACTCAGAAGAAGCAGCAGCAGTACGATTCCACAGGCAAAGGGCGTAATTCTCAAGACATTCGCTGGCTCCTCAGGCCTCTACTCGATGCAGGCTGTACTCGGCCGGGTGGCGAGATGGGTTGGGGGCGACCAACCCGCACACAACACAAACGACCAAAAGCAATGAACTGACCGGGTCGGGCAGGATGGCTTGGGGAGACATCCCAAACAGCAACCCAAGAAACACTAAGAAAGGCCCGAAACCTGAACACCAAACCCCATAAAATTCCGAAGTCGACAAGCTGCCATTTAAGAGAGTGCCTGACAGCAGCCCAGCCACCATGAGAAACTGTAAAATGCTTTGCGGAGATTTCCAGCCCCCAGGGGGCACAACACATAAATGTTGATTATCGCAACGACACAGAACGACGAGAACGATAATGCAACCCAGAACGATACATGCACGAGAATGGGAATACATGCCTTAGAAGAGTAGTAGAGCAGTGATAGAAGTAATAGGAAGTGCACTAGTAACTGTCACTGGAACTGCAGCAATTAGGCAATTAGAATAGCAGCGAAAACATTGGCAAATAAAAATCACATCCATCGGAATTACAGGAATAAACAACAATACTAATCGTACCCATCGTAATAACCCTACTGATCAATGATGAGAGCAACAAGAAGACTAACCATGCTAACATACATATGCAGCACACTTACAAATCTAGATAGACAGATAGAAATATATATGTTTATGCATATACATATATACAATATAGATGAAAACCTCGGATGGTATACAGCTAGGAACGCTCTACCAGCATCGGGGTGGGGTTGGGGCGAAGGACGAGACCGTCCGCAGTGGTCCCATTAAGCCGATGTCACATGCCGAGGAGATGTGCCAGCCTCAGGGGGGGACTTTGGGTTGGGGTTTCAAGGTTCAGGGTGACTTTGTTGTAGGGGTTGTTTTGGCTTTAGGTCGCAGGGTTTAAGTTTCAGGGCTTCCAGCTTAAGCACGTGGCGTAAGTATAATGCGAAGAATCGCACCAAAGGTGAAAAGAAGTTGAACAGACGGCAGTGCGATTCACCATCAGCCAATCTGGAAGTAGTGCCGAGTAGTACCAACTGCCCACAGTTAAGTGCAGTGCAGTAGCAGTGGCAGCAGTGAGTAGACTAGCAGCAGGACGAGTAGTGTTGTGAAGGCGAGCTAGTTGCGGTAAAACGCTTGCCGCCGACGATTATGAAACGAGCGGGAAAGATGATTGATGTTGATTGTGTGATGTCGATGGTTCTGATGACAGTGGAGGTGGCTTTGCTGCGCGCTGCAAAAGTACGTAAAACGGGAATGTGATGAGTGCTGGCACTAGTAGTAGTCGTCGTCGTAGTCGTAGTAGTAGTGGTAGTAGTAGTGGTAGTAGTGGTGGTAGTGGTAGGTAGGTAGGTAGATAGATAGATAGATAGGTAGGTAGTAGTAATAGTAGTAGTTGTTGTAGTAGTAGAGTAGTAGTAGTAGCAGTGGTACCAGTGGTGGTGCTAGTAGTAGTAGCAGCAGTTGTAGGGCCATTAGCAGTAGTAGCAGTAGCAATAGCGGTAGCAGTAGCTGCATCAGCAGCAGAAGCAGTAGCAGCGGCAGTAGTGTAGCAGCAGTTTATAGTTAAAGAGTATCATTCATTACTTCATGTTGTATCAACCCAAAATCCACCCTTAACCCTAAACATTTCTACGAACTCACACTGAGGCGGAAGCTGCTGCGCGCTGCAATGGCGGCCAGGGGCTTGGTCTGAAATTCATTTAGCGCTCAAGCCTTTTAGTCTAGCTCTGTGTTCATTAAAGGATTCTACCTATCCTCCCATCCATCTATCTATCTAGCTGTCGAGCTTCGAGATATCCATCTGCATCATGCCTGTGTAAGCGTATGTGCATACAAGCAGCAGAGAATATGCCCTTCAAAAACTCCAGTCCAACAGTTGCAAAGTTCCTGCATACCTGGTTCTCAGCGGTCGAGTACCAGTAATTCCGAGAATCGCACATGACAGAGAGGACAGAAGTACTGGCATCGTAACAGCAACCGCAACAGAAACCAATATGAAGCACGCTAGTACCGAGACAAAATCCGTCGAGAACAGCGAGTTTGCAGATTTCGGATTTCGGAGTGCCTTATTGTCATTCAGGTTTTGCGTTTGCATACAGGATTCACGGCTTAGGACCTAGGTCCGATTTAGGGCTAGAGGAGGTCACACACAGAGCAACAGCAACAACACCGTATATATATATGTATATATATATATATATATTTATATTTATATTTATAATTATATTTATATTTATATACACACGCATACATGCATGCATACATACATACATAATTATATGGTATGCGTACATATGGGCCCTCATTGCTGCCTGATTACACACATGTATACCAGGTCGGAAGCACATAACCGGTTGATTGCTTTCATGCGTGACTTGCTGATGTAGTCCATACATGCTGTTGGATGCATAGTCATAGATACACACTTATAGACACCCATACATACGTACCCACATACGATTAGACATGTTTGTATATTTCTTCGGTACATACCGACTTTCATACGCACATCGTACCTACGCATGCCTCAAGCAGCGGTCCCTCTTAAACCCAAACCCATAATAGGTTTGGGTTTTGGTTTAAGGTTTAGGGGGCCGCTCGATCCCCCGGATGTTTTGGAACTCCTAAGCCTCAAAAACTCCGAGCCCTCAATCCTCAAGCCTTATAAACCTTACCCTAAGGCTCCTAAGAGGGTCTTGGGCTTTCTGGGGGAGGGTTTCAGCTTTGGGGGCTAGGGTCCGGGATCTCACTACAAGGTCCAGGAGCCTTAGGGTATAAACCCTAAACCTTAACCCTAAGGGTCCAAGTACCTAATAATCAGAAACTTTCCAAAATATTGAGCTACATAACTACTATCCTAAGCCCGTGTACCTAATTATTGGGTCCTTTGGACCCTTAGGGCTAAACCCTGAAAGCCCTAAACCCCAAACCCTGCACCCTAAACTCTAAACCCTACACCCCTAAACCCTAAACCCCTAAACCCTAAGTTAAGTCCCAAACACCCAACAAACCCTCAGACTCAGACTTGAGTCCTAAACCCTAAGCTCTCATCTTCAACCCTAGCTGGACCCCTAATAACCTGCCTTTCTAAGGCCTTTTATAAGGAATCCACAATAGGGAATCCTAAGAAGGAAGGTTTTATAGGGACCAGGTAGGTTATAACCCCTGAATTAGAGGGTATATCCCTTGAAACAGTAGGTTTTTGGATCCCCAAGAAAGCCCAAAACCCTAAACCCTTACAAACCCCAAACCCCAAAACCCTAAACCCCTATAAACCTCAAACCCTTATAAGCCCTTAACCCTAAACCCTGGAGGTTTTGCTCGACACCGTCCCGGGCACGGGGGAAACCGGGCCGGGCTCGCTGCTGCAGCTGGAGGACAGGAGTAGCCATACTGCTGATGGACAAAATCCTGCATGACCCTAAGGACTCTAAACTATGGGAATTATGGTATATCCTTATAATGGGTAATGCAGGATTTTGTCCATCAACCGTATTACATCATTGAGGGTGCCTTATAGGGATCCTTTAAGGATTACTATAAGGGTTCTATTATGTTTAGGGTTTAGAGGAGTAGCCATATTAGATTTCACCTAGTAGCTGAGGTGGTAACCTTTAACCTATCAGTGTCTATGGCCATAAGGATCCAATAGGTCCTGATTTTGGGGGGTTTTGGTACCTCAAAAGGCCCGAAAGTCCTATAATTGAATACTTGGAACCTTAGGGCATTGCATCGTTTTATACATTGGCCTTCAAGTAGTCCCTATATAGGTACTTTGGGCCCAAAGTATACTATTTGGGCACATGGACCCTTAGGGTAATACATTACATCTTTTGCGTGATGTTACGATATTTTTTCTTGTGTCAACTTTTATGTTGCGATGTTCGACTACGGTATATTATGGGGTCTTTTGGTACATTATGGTTTGTTGTGGTTATTATAGCATGATCAGAAGCTCTTCAGGTTCAGCCAGGCTAAAGGTTTAGGACTTCCATTCCTTTGGGGCGGTTTACGAAGTTTGGGCTGAGGTGGGCTTAGCCGGGTTTAGGGCTAGGGACTGGAAGTGTGTTCATCAGTCGAGGTTTAGCAGCAGAATCCGACATTCCTTCAGAAAGGGGGGAGCACCCCGTGTTCGAGCGCAAGGATTTAGGGTGTAGGGCCTCTGTGTGTATGCGATTTTCATTGGTTGCCCTAGGCGGGATCAAAAACACCAGGGTAGAGCTTCCTAGTAGTTGTTGTTTGCACGAGCTGTCCTGCGGTATTCTGAAGGCATCAAGCCTAAACCCCACATGTCCGATAGCCCGACAAACCCCAAACACCCTGATAAGCCCTACAGCCAAGACCGCTTAGGGTCGCGGGTTATAAGTTCCAGACCCAAAGATACTTCCCCAATCAATAGTAAAACCTACTATAGGAACCCTGCATTCTGCTTATATAGGTACTTATAGGAGACTTGAAAGGAACCCTTAACCCTAAACCCTTAATGGAACCCTTAAATAACCCTCCCTACATCTGCGATGTAGGTACTTTGGACCCTTTGGCAGAAACCCTAAGCCCAAAAACAAAAAATCCCTAACCCCAAACCCTTATAGAAACCCTTAAAAAGAACCCTTGTAGCAACCCTTAAAGGAACCCTTATTTGAAGAAACCCTTATAGGTATTCTGGACCCTTTGGGAGGAATCTCATAGCTTCGTAAAGCCCCTTCGTCTGGTTTCAAGGTCTTAGGGTTTAAGGTGTGGGGTTTAGGGCTTAGGGTTTGGGGTTTAGGGTGTTGGCTTGAGGGTTTGGGGTGTGGGGTTTTCCGGGGTTCAAGTTTTAGGGTTTTCAGGCTTGATCACTGGTCTGGTTTCAAGGTCGTAGGGTTTACGGTTTGGGGTTGGGGGTTCAAGGTTTGGGGTTTCAGGCTCAGGGTTTAATGGTTTAGGGTGTAGGTTTTAGGGCTTCGCGGTTGTGGCTGTTGGAATAAAGTTGGGAATGAAGCGATTTTCGGAGAGGTTCTTCAGTAGATCAGACGTCAGGGCTCGGGTTTAGGGTTTAGGGGTTTAGGGTTTAGGGTGTTGGCACTCTGAAGCATCCTGAAATACACACAGTCTTTAAGAAAGGAGCCCTGCAAAGGAACCCTACGAGAGCCCTTCAAGGAAGCAGTAGAGAAACCTTTAAGATCCCTTTAGGGCTCCTTTAAGGGATCTTTAACGGATCCAATAAGGGGTTCCTTTAATTAAAGCAACCCAAAAAGGAAGCATTACAGGAACCGGAACCCCGTCTACAGGATCCGAAGCATGCGGCTGCTTTCAGTTCCAGTATACCTTCGAAGTGGCCTGGTCCTCGTCGATGCTACGTCGGGTCTTAGATTTTGGTTTTTTTTTAGGTTGGGATTTCGGGTTTCAGGGTTTAGCGTGTCGAATTTTAGGGTTCGGGGTCTTTAATTAGGGTTTTAGGTATGTTTATGTGTTAAGGTTCCGGGTGTAGGGGGTTTAGGGTGTGGGGCCGATCCGTGGTTTGGTATAGGGCTCACCTTAACCTACCAAAACCTACTTTTTTGTATCCCTATAAATTCCATATTAGGGTTTATAATAAGAACCTACAACAAAGTAGGGTTTGGTAATTTAAGGCAGAGTGTAATGGTTTCGACTTTTAGAGTGATTGTGGGATGTGGGCTTTAGGTGCAACTTAGTTCGAGGCACCCATCTCTTTAGGGCGTTGCAAGGTTGTGTGAGGTTTTAGTGGTGTTGAAGGAGCTTCATGTGGGTAGATCTCAAGAGCAGGGTCCAGTTTAAGCTCCCAAAATGACACGGCACGCTTATAAAAAAGACCTTAAAAGGGACCGTAATTTCGGGAAATACCCATGTAAGTTGGTCCAAAACGATGGTACGATGGTATACGACATTAAGGGGATTCCCCCCTCAACCCTAAACCGAAGATTTTTGAAGATGCACGAGGCAGACCCTGCAGTCCCACGTTCTGGTTGCTGCTGCCAGCAGTCCCTCGGTAGCCCTACTAGCAGTCCTATCCCAGAGGGTCCTAAGTACCGGTATAGTAGACTGTGTCTATATTATGAATCAGGAATTAATTTTCTAATTTGGGGAAGTATCCCTCATAACAGTACCTAGGACCCTTTGGGTATGTTCCGTCTCTTGCAGCCTGCATTTCCCGGGCTGCGCCTCCAGTCTTATGTTCCTGTGGTCCTGTTTGGCTTCGGCCCCTGCTGTCATCCTGAGGGAGTACAGGTTCCCTTCCCCGAGCCCTTTGCACGATCTCTTCAGGATACGCTACGATTGCACTGTAGTTATGTCCAAGCGATGTGCCTCCCCAACAAAATCGGATTATTAGGGGGGCGGCCATTCAGTGCGGATATACAGAAGAGTCTCATCCACAGACGCACTCCACTACTCGTGAGAACCGGGTAAAGATAGGTAGCACAACGCAGAGACAGCAAACGTACTCGGCCCTGTGCACTGACCAGGCACAGTGATACCAAGAGGCCTCCGCAGTGGGCTTTGGGGTGGGGGTGTTTTGTGTGTTCGGTAGAAGCTTCAATGGTTCGGAGCCCTGGCGGTTTAGGAGAGTTTAGAGTCAAGGACCTACTTCGTGTTTATGGAGTCTTAGGTTTCTGTCTAGTGGAGTTTCAACCAGTCGGCTTGTCCTGCAGCCGGCGCCAAACTTTTGTCTGAGAAGTGTCTTGAAAATTGAATCGTGTAGGTTCGGGAGTGGGACGAGGGTGGCCTTTGGGTGGTGCCGACTGTTTGATGCAAGTGAGCTCCTTATGACAAAGGGCGATGTGCAGGAATCGTTGAAGGAACTTTCCGCCTTGCAGTCTGCCTGGAGTGACAAAGGTACTTTGAAAAGGTAAATGTTCCAATGTTTGGGGGACATTTCTCAAACCCTACACCCTAAACTCTAAACCCTAAACCCCTTAACCCCAAACTTTGTCAAGTTAAAGGTGCATTGGTTTCTCTAATTGGATCTAAGGTACCGCTCGACTTCTGCCTGGTTCTTAGTAGGGAATGGGGGAATGGATCCCTATAGTAGCCCCTTATAAATGTAAGGGCCTTAATAATTAGAATAGGGTTTTGGGGCCCATTATACTATAACTATAATAAGGAACCCCCCAAAAAATTATTAAGGCCACCATATTAATCCCCAATTGTAGTCCCCAATATCCATACCCCCATTCGCAGGGAGACTCTCTTGGTCCCTAAACCCTAAACCCTAAAGCCTGGGTGGAACAAGGCGTTCAAAAAGAAAAACCTAAATCCTAAACCCTAAACCCTAGACCCTAAACCCTAAACCCTTAAACCCTAAACCCTAAAGAAAGACCCGCAACTCGCGAGCTTGAACCCATAAAACCCCAGGTGCTACAAAAACCCTGAAGAGCCTACTTTGCTTTAGGGCACCTGATTATGATCTCCTTATCAAAGTCCTTAAAACGGTAGGATATTCAGAGTCAGAGTGAAGGTAGGTATTAGACCCGCAAGTCCCACCAACACCAAGTCTCAAATTTCATCAGAGTCCTCAGAGCACAAGCTTGAGGCTCAATGCATGTATGCATGCATGTGTGCATGCATGCAGGCGCGTAAGTGAGCATGTATGAATGTGTGTATGTATGTACGTACGTAGGTTGTATGTAGGTATGCATGTTTGTTTGTACGTAACTGTATGTATTTGCGTATGTTTGCATGTATGTATGTGTATGTATGTATGTATGAACGTATGTATGTCTCCATGCATGCATGCCAGCATGCAAGTGTGTGTGTGCGCGTGGTTCATGTATGACTGTATGTCGGAATGTGCGAATGCCTGCATTGATGTATGTGTGCAAGTATGTTTGCATACATGCAGTATGCACGGTTCGTTGAATACGCATCGGAATGTGTAAACGCATACATTGATGTATGTATGCTGTATGCATGTGGCTTGTTTGGTTGCTGAAGGTGTGAATGTATGTATAATGTATGCCGGATTGTGGTCAGAATGTGTTATAAATGAAATGCATGCGTTGATGCATGTATGCGCGGGCGTGTGTGTCTGTGTGTGCGTGTGTGCGTGTGTGCGTGTGTACGAATGTATGTCTACATGTGCAGTTGCATGTATGCATGTGTGTACGTATGTATCTATGTTTGTATGTATGTATGTATGTATGTAGTTCTGCATGTATAAGTATGTGTCTATGTATTTACGCATGTGCGTGCACATACGTGCGCACGTGCGGATGTGTGTGTGTGTGTGTTTGTTTGTGCGTGTGTGTCTGTTTGCTTGTTTGTGTGTGTGTGTATATATGTGCATGTGTTGGTTCGTCTCTGTGTGCACATGCATGTATGCATGCATATGTGCATGTTTGTTTGCAATTAAAAGCTATGTAAGTAAGCAAGTGTGAGTAAGTGAGCAAGAAGTAAGTCCAGTCAGTAAGTAAGTATGCAAGCAATTATGTAGGTATGCATGCATGCATATAAATAAATAAATAAATATATATATATATATATATGTTTGTTTGTTTATTTGTTTATGAATGTATGCATGCATGCATGCATGCATGCATGTATGTGTGTATTAGAAAGCATGCATCTTCATAGTGTGCATATGCATGTGCGTATGTATCTAGCTATGTGTATATGTATCTATGTGTGATTGCATGCATGTATGCATGAATGTATGTTGTAGGCATGTATGCAAGTTTGTGTTTGAAAGGTAGCTACAACCTTACCTACCTGTTTGAGAAGGATAGGTTGACATGTAGGCAGTAAGAAGGCTACATGATGTGGCTATCCAGATATGGACGGACATATTATATGATACACAGATAGTTAGATAACAGTTAGATAGACAGCTCGATAGATATGCAGACAGGCAGACAGACTCAGACAGAGAGACAGAGATAGGTAAATAGGTAGACAGACCATGGCAGATAGGTAGTTGGACTGGTAGGTCGACGGATAGACTGAATGGATAGGTAGGTAGATAGGTAGTTCGATGGAGGATAATGTAGGTAGGCAGGCAGATGGATAGACAGGCCGCATATACAATAGAGGACCTATATGTGCACACCTGTACCTCGATGTTGTGCAACTCAGCTAGCTGGATACAGTTGGATATTTCCACTACATGTTCCAGGCTTTGCATGTGCCAAAAGCTAGCACCTTGCGAAACGGCGCCCTCTGCAAGAAACAGTCCAACCGCGGTTTGCTGCGCAGGGCCCTCCTGAAAGCCACGACATGGGTGAAGGAAGCGACCAAGCAGATTGACTCGCAGCCCAAGGTGATCAAGACTCTTTGCAGCCCTGGCCTTTCCACACTCTAAGTTCCCGGCCTCAGGAACTCCTACTCAGCTCGGTGATTTTATTTTGTGCCGGGCTTTGCGCAATCCAACACCCAGTGTGCTTTCCGTGTCATGTCGTTCAGAACGAAGCTCTCGTTGCTTGTTGAATACAAATCTGAAACTCCCTATGGTCTCCTTAGGAATTATTTGTTATTTTTGTTTATATAAAACCCAAGAGAACATTAAAGATACGTTTTTTATAATGGTTCTAAGGGGGGTATAGTTCCTGGAAGGAGTAACCCTGTTGCAGGTCAACACCTGAAGCCCTTCTAGAATGCCCCCGCCCCGAAATCCGAAACATCCCAAACCCTAACCCCCCTAAACCCTCCCCCTCACCGCCCCTCACCGCCCCTCACCGCCCCTCACCCTACCTTTGTATAGCCCCATTCTTCCATTCCCTCC